>VXBB01043981.1:660511-704470 GCA_013399915.1 Illadopsis cleaveri
TTTTTTTTTTTTTTTCCCCTATTACACGTTTCCACTCCAAATTGCTGCTGGATGAAAAATGGTACAAAGATACCCCCAGCGGCGGCGCGGCGAACAGCGCGGGCAGCCCCGGCCCCGCACCGCCCCGCACCGCCCCGGGCGGACCGGCCCTCCCGGGGACCCTCCCGCAGAGCCACGGCCCCGCAGCGGGGCTGGGGGGTCCCTGCGGCAGCCGCAGGCAGAGGCACGGAGCGCAGCAGCCCTGCCAGCAGCCGGGCACAAAGGGATGTGCCAGAGATGCTGCACACACCTGCGTGAGGGTGGGCTGCAGCCTCTTGCTTAATGATACCCAAATTATGTAATTTATGTATGGTTTATGTAGAGAGATGTGAATTATACTCAAATATTTCACACGGGTGTAATTTAGGATGAAACCATGGTCTGTCTCGCTTGGATCGTCACTGCCTGCACACAAGATACAAGCAGCTCTTTTTGTTTCCCCTTGTTGTTTCTTGTAATCTTATACTTATTTTTCATTGCTTTCTTTCAATTTCTAATTGAGAAATAAAAAAAAGTATTCTCCGACCCCGGCCCTCATGCTTTCTAGGATCGCAGCAGAGGATGAAAGTTGACAACTCAGGGGATGTGGGGAGAAAGGAAGGCCAGATCAGAAGGGAAAGAAAGGAGCCTTTGAAAGCTGATTGGTCTATTCATTTTTTAAGAACAGCCACAATCACACGTTAAAACATCCTGAGTTAAGCCTCTTGCAGAGAGCTCATTACCATCTCCTGTTATTTTAGGAGGAACTTCCCTTCACATTGTGTTTAAAATCCCTATTTTGCTCCGCTAACATCCACCTGGGTTTAAAATACTGACACTAACCAAGCACAGCAAACCCACTCATGTTTCCAAGCCTACAGCCCCAGGCAAGGTCCGGAGGTGACCGATAATTTGATCAGCTTTTACACCCTCACCTGAGAGCACATCCCGGGGGGGGGAAGGTCAGCCCCAGCCACGCTGGGCTATTTGTCTCTGAGTCCCACTGAGGATGTGGATCTAAATGCCCATGGCAGGAGTGACAGGACTCAGCAGCAGTTTATCCTGTGACATTCCCATGTACTGGAATAATCGTGTCCTGGGCAGGTTTTTTGCCTGTCTCAGTAACTATTACAGTCCATGGTTAATTAGGGAAGTCCAGAGTCCTTCAGCACTCTGAAATTTAACCCTTTTGCTGCTCAGGTAAAGGAGGGAAAGGCAGAACACACTCTGCTGACAGGGCAATCCCATGAATGTTGTTATGTTAGTCTCAAGGGAATACTATGTGAAAAAAAAAAGTTTCAAAACTAGAAAGAAAATTTGTATGTGAAAATCAATCACTTGCCACCAGCCACAGATCAACAAACAGCCTGAAAACTATCACCAAAGAGGTAATACCAGGTGAGATATTCTGCCATTCTTCATCTGCACAAAACCCTGGAGTAGCTTTATCTTTGGGTTGTTCTTTATACTGAAAAGCAAGAAATAAAGGTGAAGTAGAATAACAGCACTCTCCTTGGCACTAGATAAGCCACTGGAATCCAACTGTGCAAAGTTTTATTCTCCCTCCTTCAAGGAGGATGTATCTACCTTCCCTCAGCCACCATGGGAACCCCTCCTTGGAGTGCTCTGACCATCATTTAAGCAGGTTATCCCCTACTGACTGTGGGGGAAAATCCACCCATGTATCTCTTTACCATGCCTTTTGTGGGTGGCAGGAGCTGACAATTTACACCCAGCTTGCAACAATCCCACCTTTGGCCACCAAGTCTCCATCTGCTCCCAACCCATCTTCACTGTGCAGAAACGGCACCGAATTGTTGAGCATGTTAAATTGTTCCTCAACTCCCTCTCACAGCAGTGATGTGTGATATCACTTCATCCACACATCACTTCTGCTCCAGCCTGTCCCCAAGGTTGGGGTCCCTTTCCAGAACTTTTCCACTGTCTTTTACTCTGCTTCCCTGCACCGTACTCCAAATATTTCTCCCTGCTTCTTCCCTCCAGGGGCCTCGATAGCTCCACCCTTGTCCAAAACGCTGCTGGGGAAAAAGGAACAGTGACTTGTGGAAGGCAACAAGATTTGCCTCCAGCTCCAGAAAATTGTGCAGGTCCAGGAAGGGATATTCGGCTGGGAAAACAAAGTATAGGGCTAATCCCTCTATACAGAGATATGGTAGCAATAGCTGAGCCTACATATGTGGCAATAAAAGATTATATTCTAATATAGGAAAATGTAAATATGACATTACTGCACTACCTGTGCAGTGTCTGATGCTGATTCAGTTTAACACCAGGACGTCCTTGCCTGTAAGAACTAAGGGCTTGCACATACATTTATTTTCATATATATACATATATACATAAATATTTATAGAAGGTTGGAACTACATGATCTTTAGAGTGTTTTCCAACCCAAACCATTCTGTGATATGCACACATTTATGCCTACATATGAATGTGTAAAGAGTGTTTGGATTTGTTTGAAACAAGGGGAGAAGTGCCTGTAATTGATTAGAACTTTGTTAAATATGTTTTAATACCCTGCATGTCAAAAAAATTACACTTCCATTGCAATCTAGGGAATGCAAAACTGGTTTAAAGACTGGAATTATTTAATATTTAGTTCTGCTGAGTCTTGATAGGGTTGTGTTATCTGCATTTATTAAAAGAATGAAAAGAGAGATAAATTTCCATGGACTGAAAATCCATGGAAAGAAATTTCAAAGGCCAGCGTCCTGCAATATTCTAAAATTCTCCTCTGCTCCATTTTCTCTGTTTTAAGAACATGAAAGCTTTCATGCCACCCTCATGTAAGCAACTAGCTTCCAAAAGGAGAAAACATACAATCCAAAGCTGAAAAGAAGAAAGAAGCTCCCAACTAGCAATCCAAGCTAAAATGCACATTGAGATACATAAAGTATGCACCCAAAGCTTTGAAGGTAGGCAAGTTTTTTGATGCAACACAACTTTCATGAGCTATTGAAATACGTAGCTTAAGACACTCAAGTTTTTCTTTCAAATATAAATTTTATCAGACTGTGTTTCTCAGAAAGAAATTAACCTTTCTAATAGGTAGAACAGGTGGAACTGTTTACATATACAAATATACTAAATATTCATTAATTTGTTTGTCTCAAGATAGCTCATTAAGTTGTGTCTTGCAATAACTTTGTTAAATATTTTCTTTGATTTCCTGAATTTGAGATTGCTCATCTCTGTGCATTCACATCCTTTAGATTGCCCCAACTGCCAGATCTTTAATGAAATTATAATGCCTGCCTATGAGCTGCTGTAGATAGCTGTAACTGCTGAGTTATTGCCATTCATTTGGTTTAACCTTGCCAAGAAGAGCCACTTAGAGAGGCCATCCCTCTTCACAGAGCATTTTCACAAAGGCACAGGGCCCTGACAGTCCTTCAGGCCCTCCACACACAGTTATCATTTGCTTTCCTCAGTATTGTTCCCTTGTATTAAAACAACGACATTAAAAAAAGATACAAATCTTTGCTGTATGGCAAAGGGCTCACTTGAGACTGGTCAGAGTTTCACATATCAAGAGTCAAGAAAACTAGCAGCACTTGTCTGAGGGTTCTGACTTTGGCTGCCTCTTACCCACAGAAGTCCCCAAAATTCCCATCCCCTACAGCACCACCCCTGCTGCACTTCAGTGCTCTCAGGGACACTGATTCCTCTCCTGCCACCCACGATGGGCATTTTGTCACCCCATGGGATTTGTGTTCTGACATCACACAGGTTGTCCTCGGTGACATTCACTTTTCATCATTAGCACCTTGCACTGGGATGTTTAATTGGCTATGTTGTGTCTCTGCACTGTAGATTTATTTTGAATTTTCATTTAATTAACAGCCATGACCAGTGGCCTGATGGATGGCAAAGCATTCTGTGAAGTAGAATTCTGCTGGATTAAAAGCTTTGCTGGAAGGTTTCAAACACCCATTCAGCCTGAACTTCTCAAAAGCAATTTTCCATAAAGGACCACATTTCCAAAACACAGTGCTTGAGGACATGGGAAGGGGAAGCAAACAGGACCCAAGGATGACAAATCCTGCTCCTACAGACTCACCCCTCTCCAAGTGTTGACTGGATGCTCAGATGAGCACAATCCACCCGTGGTTATTCTGAGATTCAGAATTTCAGGTTCTTTTGGGTGCTGTTAAAAGATGGATATTGATAAAAAAAGCCATTGCCAGTGTTCTTACTGGAACTTAATCAGTAGATTACAACACATTACAACACTGTGCTTGCCAGGGAACTCTGAATTAATTATAAAATCTATTTCCTTGTTTATGTGGCTGGGAATACATCTAGTCCAGAGGAGTTTTATGACTTTGTTCCTTCCCAAAATTTCAGTTATTATTTGAAGCCATAATCCAGCTGTACCTTGGTTTGCAGTGACCCAGTAGAGGAAACTATGGGGCTAGATTTTGTTTTTTTAAATAGAACAAAGCATTTAGACAAAGAGTTTTCTGTTCATACTGTGTGAAAACCAACCAGTTCCTAGTTTTTTGTAATTAAATTAGTTTAAACCTAATGTTGAGTACATACTGTATTCTACTTCCAGCGTGCTGAGTTTGGAAGCACACAGGGACATTCCCTGAAGGAGCTGCTGCTCTGAGTCACTATTACATGCAGTTTATATCCATTTAGACCCAGCAAGCAAATGACAGAGAACTATGGGCCAACTTCATCTCTCGTGTGATGAAATGGAGGTTAGACGAACCTCATGGGAGAGTTTTCTTTCCTAATACTTAAACTCAGTAGGAAAAAAAAAAAGAACATGTGGCCTGGATTGTTAGCATTTGCAAGTATAAAGAGTGAATTGCTTTCCACATGCCTTTGCCGTGGCATACCTTTTCCTTTTTCACCAGTCACTTTCCATAAGCAAGGAAAGCTTGAACTTCTGTGAATTAAGACTTGCTGGAACCTTGACACTCTGTACTGACAGAGCATTTTAGGTCCTTATTTAAATCAGTCAGTAATAAGAAGTCTGTGAAATACATCATGATTTTCCTACCAGCCTCTCTTGGCATCTGTTTGCCTCCAGTTACGATTGTGCTGGTAACTGCCTGACCGACATAATTAGCCTGGCTGTCATTATGGCTACTGGCCAAAAGAGCCAAAAGATGTTTCCCAAATTTTCTTTTCAGATGCACCAAATAACGTGATCCATTAATTAAAACTCAGACAGTGGCAGTTAATTCTGAAAACTGAAAAAGATGCAATTTGAAAACACTCCTAAAGAGCAGTAAATCACTTCCAATCTGCTTCGTGTGAGCTGCATTTGAGAGAGGCTGGGCTGTGCTGGGGCTGGGGTGCTGGGTTGGGAGCAGGGGCAGAGCCCTGCTCTGGTTTTGCCAATGACTGGGTGCAGACCTTGAGCAAACTCTTTTATCTCTCCTGCCTTTAACTCTGTCTAATCCATTTTCATGTTTTTTTATCACCAGGGCAGAGAAAATCTTCCCGTACCAAGGTGAAGAGGGCAGGCATGTGAGGATCCCCAAGCTGGGGAGGAGAGGGAGGTCAAGAGGTAGCCTCTGCCAGCCCCAGCTGTTTGGCACTGACCCACACAGCTGGCTGCAGGTGCAGCAGCAGGTCTGTGTTCTTGCAGGCAACTGAGAGACCTCTGAAAGAGGCCAGGCACCTCGGAGGGTTGTGTGGGACTGGCTGTTTTTGTGGAGGAGTTAATATGAGGAGTGCTTATGAAATTCTGCCATAATAAGCAATGGGAAATAACGAACCGACAGAAAAACACTTCATAAAGGACATATTCTTGTGTTTTGCAGGCATTAATCAGCATCAGTGGTGATGGGAACTCCAGGAGATAATATCAATATGAAAATACCATCGTACAAACATTGTAACACGTTCACCTGCTTATCTTAGCAAGCCTTAAAGCTTGTCATGTCTGGGAATCTGATTCACTGCACAATGACAAGCGACACAAAATTGACATGTACGGGCAAGAACACGCAGGAAAAGCAGAGGGAACAGAAATTGCCAAGGATCCCCAAAGCAAAGACACCTGAAGAGCTCCTGAACTGAAGGACCCAGAGAAGCATCATCTCTTCCTGGCAATGAGAGGGGCAATAACCCTTCTGGAAACACAACTGCTTTTAAGAAAGTAAACTGGAGGCAGATTAAATCTCACTGTAGTGTGAGCTGTTCTTTATAGCCCAATAATACTATACCTGTAAAATCTAGCAGTCCAAATGACTTAATAGCAGAGCAGCAACAACAAAACTCTTCACTGTAGCTGTGTGATGGGTGCACACCAACAGCACCCCAGCTCTATGCAAAAACATCTGCAGATACCTAGGAACAATACAACCTCAGGGAGCCTTAGCTGGCAGCCATGAAGGCAGACAAGGAAGAAAAACTAAAAAAAAAAAACCTAAAAAACCCTAAAAAACCCTAAAAAAACAAAACAAAACAAAACAAACACACACAAAAAAAAAAACAAACCAAAAAACCAAACCACCAGAAAAAACCACCTAAACTAAACTAAAAAAAAAATCAAAAAACAAAAAACCTAAACTAAACTAAAAAAAAAAAAAAAAAAAAAAAGGCATTGAGAAACTGCAGCAGCCTAGAAGCCCATTGTTTAATTGATGTCATAGCCCAGGAGAGTGTATGATCCTCTCTACACCATGGTCATGTCACAGAGTGCTCTCTGCATGGACTTTGAAACTGCAGCTGCTTTTTATAACAAGATCAGCTACAACCGTCTGAAAGTTAAATCTATACAAATACTTTGTAATACTCATCTGTGGCTGAAGTGAATCCCACACCCAGAAAGACATGACTTTGAATTTTAATTTTCAAATTTCTAGGTCTTGATTGCAGAATACTGCTTTTTCTCCCTCCACATCTGGCATTTGCAGAACTTAATGAACAATGTCTGCAGCATTCAGAATTAGCACAATACAGCTTAGTCTCCTTCTGTGTGCCAAACTTTGGCATTCCCTTGCCGTAGAAAGCGAGCACAGTGGTTCTTGAAAACTAGTTTCTTAGGCAAGATGAAAGAATTCATTAGTTTTCTATTTCTCAGACCTTTCACTTCCTTTCCTATTGCAGACAACTAGAGCACCCAAATTCCCTATTTCTACTGATAATGACGCTGTAAAATTTTTGCTGGCAAATGTTATTGTTCCAGCTGAACAATTTATTCTTACAGCTGAGGAAAAAAAATCCTGCAGCCCCTCCGAGGTCTGAGCATCAGCCAGTAGAGGGTGCAGGAATTGTGGCTGCATTCCCCACATGCCTGAGCCTGCCGCTGCTGCTGCTCCAGCTTCTTTCTAACGTGGGCAAATACAATAAAGCACCTAACGTTGTGTTATGGGTCAGTTCAGTATGAAGTCATGTGTACAAATGGAAAGACATCTGTTTTTCTCAGCTTTTCGTTTTCTCTGATCACAGCTGATGTGTGTTTACAGTGATGCTGGACTTGTGCTGCACACATGAAATTCAGACTGTAAGACAGGCTTGCAAGCTCACAAACCTAAGAGATGTCTGGATGATATTTTCATAATCACAGGATTTAAAAAAGGGGGTATCTCCTATCAATAAAAACGTTTATTTCTATTATTCAGGCTTCAATCAAACAAACTTCTACTGAAATAAACCAGAAGTGTTTCTCTGACACTGGGAACATTAGCTTGGAAAGGTCATGTCAGGTAGAGAGAGGTTAAGAGGCATTTGTGTGCAGAGGGGATGTTGCAGCAGCCCTTGTTAAAGGGAGAATTATCCCAAGGCAGCATTTCCCCTTCCCCAGCCACCTCTGGGTTACACCCTCGTGGCTGGTGGGGCTGTTGTTGGGCACTCACAGCTCCACAGCACTTTTCAGACCAGTTTTATCCATCTTCTGCAATAAGGCTGGCACAGATGTGAGTCAGACAATACCTGTGGGAGCCCATGAACACTCCTGCTCCAGTCCAGCATTTCCCATCTGCAATTCCACTGGCAATGCCTGCTCTACCCAACTGTCCTGGAGTCTGCTAAGGCCAAAATAAAACACTGGGATTTAGAGGGGATTTAGGCCATGGGAACCTAAGCCCAGTGTTTCAATCAGCCTAAAACTCTGTTAGAGTCAGCTCAGCACCAGCAGAATAAATGAAAACACAACGTTGAACTTGGCAACTCTGAATCATAGAGGTGAGCAACTATCGAGGAATGATCACAGTGTAATAATCACAAGATACAGAGCATGAAAGGGTTTTGACAGGTGAAAATGAACACATTTACACCACATGGAGCTAAAATTTGAGTCTAAAATGCAGATATACTTTTCTTTTTGAGCAAGAATTTGTTGATCTAAAGTCCAAAACAAAAAATCTTTTCTCTTCAGCATGTGCTGAATAACTGACAGTATCTTCCAGCGTTGTCTGAGGTTTGATTGCAGGTTACCTTTCAAAGATTAGACAAGATAAATCACCTTGCATTAGCACACCTATCTGACAAAATGACATCTCAGAGTGGCTTGATAAAATATGATGGTAAATTTTACAGGTCAATAATCTCTGCCTGGTATGAGCAAAATCAGCCTCGTCCACTCCTTTCCTGCAGAGCTATCAGCTGGGAACAACCAGCAACATCTCAAATGAAATGTCTCAAATCTCAGTGCAGTCCCTGCAGCCATTCAGTTCATCAAAGTAAGAAACAAGCTGAGGAGAGCTCATGTTCAATGATGCTCTGAGGGAAAATGACTGCCTGGCATCAGCACTGGAAGTAGGATGTGGCTGACTGATGATCTCGGATTGGTTTTTTTGAAAATACTGGGTAAATTGAGTAATTTGAACCAATCATGGAATATATTGTGCAACACAACATTCTTCTACCCTGCAGTCTCCCTTCTGGGAAATCTGGAGTGATAGGGAGTACATTTATCAAGAAAATAATGACCCCAAACAGACTCCTTGAAGCCTAAGGTGGTTTTTTCATAAGAGGACTCAAGGGAACTAATTAGGAGGAAATAGCTCCTCAATGTCCTGAGTGAACTCCCACTGAGAAAATAAACAATTTACTGATTCATGCAACCCCAGACATCCAAAGGTAGTCATCTTTATGATATGTTTTTTGCAAATATAGAACACAGAGTGGCATGCAGAGGCAACCAACCCATCCTCACTGTTTTCATCCATTCTGGTTGGGCTGCCAGAAGCTGTGGTCAGAGCCTGCTGCATTTTAGACTCTCTGGAGCCTGTGAAAGAAGCACACAAAGATTTTCATGCTGGGCATCTCCATCCCTGAAACTCTTCTAGTGGTCTTCTCCCTTTCATGTGACTGTGGTTAAATCTGATGTGAACATCTTCCTCATGGAATCTTCCCAGATCCCCATGATCTATGTTATGACTCACAATTTAAACCCCAGAGTACTTCTACATCTGGTCCTGTGTGCATTTATTTCAAAAACCATGGTGTAACTCAAATGCACATGGATTGTATGGATTACAAATATGGATTTGTTCATTAGCAATGCTCCCCTGCTGTAACTACAGCTAGAGCACTTTAGGGAATAAAATTCTTAATTCTGAGAGTTTGGGAGGGACAGAATTGCAGTTGTGCTGTCTGAACTCTCTGAAAGCACAACAGTCATTTGATATGTAGTGGCCAAGCTGCCAAATAAATGCTGTGAATGCAAGAAGGAAACCTGATGCTCAGAAATCCATAAACTGCCAGTGAACTAAAGAGCAAGGGTTTACCCTCCCTTTTTCATCCCAGTTTACCCTAAAGCTGCAATGTATCATGTGCAAAGCAAGAAATGATGATTGCCTCTTAGCTGTGGTTTGACTGTTCTTCTACAAGATGGAATAGAAGCTTATGATAATTAATGATTAAACATAACTGTGGGTAAAAGTCCTCACATTTGTTAGGACAATATCAATAAATTTTGAAAAAAAACCTGTACGTTTTTAATGTATTAAAGCAACAAAAATATTAAGCAGAAAACCAAGGAAAATAAATCTTGTCCACATATTCTAGTTTGCATTAAATGCCATCATGATATCATGATCTAGACAAGATTATATGTGGCACAGGTCAGCACAAAATATTGCTGCAATTAAACTAACCTGGGCACAATGTTCACCTAACAATGCCTTGATGGAATAAGATTATGATGTGAAATGGGGAAAACGATTATTTGTCTCACGTCCACTTTCTGTTTGGGGCTCATGAATAAAATTATTTGAGATCTACAAAAAGTTGCTAATCAAATCAATGTTAAAATAAATTACATCTGGCTTATAAAAGAATTTTGCTAGAAGGAAAATTTAGAGAGTTCATTCTGACTAGATATCACCCAAAAAGAAGATTTATGTATTACAAGGTTTATGTCATCATGTATTGGTGAGACGTGATTGCATATAACTTTCAATTTCACCCTCCTTCCTGGGCAGTTCTCAGAAAAATCCATCCAAACCAGAAGTCATTCATCTTTGATTTAAGCACAATTTGATGCCTGCTTAATATACACACAAGTAATAATTCAAGACAAGCACAAAATGTGCATTTGACAGGCTTCCAAAAGACACCAATGCATTTTAACATTTCTGCATTTCCAGGCATAAATTCACAGGTGGCTCTCGCAGGAAATGACCTGAAAAATTCTGTGTACTAATATATTCTCTACAGAGTATTCATTTGTTCAGTGTTTTTAGCAGCATGTTCTTCATGCTTTATTTCCTGTAATGCTTATGGGATTGTGTTATTCAGAGACCCTGTTACTATTTACCCATCCTACACCATCACCACTCAAAACACCCAAAACATGGCGATTTGCAGGATTTTTCCTCTGCACAGATTGTAGTGATTATAACAGTCTACAAAAACTCTCTATAAAATATGACTGACAAAACTGTGCCCTAGAGAGCAACGGTTAAATAATAATATACATAATGCCATTGTTATATTGATTTATACAGATGTGACATTACCCACGCTTTATGTGAAAGAAAAAAGACAGTTAATAAAAGGAAAATCTAGTCATATAACTTATTCAATCAAGAAAAGAAACTTAAACCAATATTGAACGTGTGTACATTATTCTCCATCTCACACCTGCCTTCTGAAACATCCCCAAAGCAAGCATTTTATAAATAAAAGAGCACATCAGCTCCTAGATCAAACTTCCTGCTATTTGCAGCATGTTTGATCTGACTTGGCCAGAAAAAAGACTCCTCTAAACAAATCTCTCTAAATAAAACATATTTTCCCTGAAACCTATCAGCTCATTATTAGTTTTTCAGGAAACTTTGCATCATTAACTGTGAAGGGTAGGTTCAAAATATTCATGAATTTGTTACTGAAGGATGATTAAAACATATTTTAGCCTACAGTGGAAGCTTTTGATGGTACATAGAGTTACCAGCTGCAGAAAAAAAAAAAGGCACCAACACACTCCTGTACACAGACCTAGATAAGTTCGTAATAAAATTCTTGAGTGCAAAAAAAAAAAAAAAAAAACCCAACCAAACCCACCCTACCAAGTAAAAAACATTCTGACCATATTGCACTATTGCAATCAACATGTATTTCTCAAGTCGTTTTTTACTTAAATAAAACTGAGGCCAGAGGACACCTGGAGTTGTCTGGCTGTTAATGAAAGAAACACATCTACTGAGACAAGATCAGATTCTGCATATTTGTTTTTCCTGTTGAAATTACAGATTGTGTTTCCAATGATTCATACCCCAAACTTCTCTCCTTCAGCTCCCTAGTGATAAAATTACCAGACTGAAAATCTGAGCTCCTGCTCAGATTAAACCCCAATGTCTTCAGTGATTCCTTAACCCATCTACAACAAAGCTCTTTAAAGATGATGCTTCGTTCAAAAGGACAGAAAATTATTATATTAAGTGAATGATAATGTAAAATATAAATCCTTACCCTCATCTAGATTTAATATTTGATTGTTTCAATGACATATTTGTGTAAGGCAAGCAAAACGGGGTAAGACAGAAGAATGGTAAACTCAGAGGAGAAAGTTACAAGCAGGATTTTTTCTGCACTCCTTTTTATGGAAAATGTAAATAATTTAGAACCTGTGTACCAAACTTGCACCTCATTTTCTACTGTAAGTTATTATGTGCACAAGATAGTTTTTTTATGCTGTATCAATTTTTAAATAGACTAAATTCCGCAGATTATGCAACATACCAAAAATAAGACACCAGCTTCATGAAAGCCAGTGGCCTTAATGCAATAAAAACAGGCAGACAAAGTGAAACTTAGCAGCTAAATAATACATTAAGATCAAATACACCAAAAGAAGCAAAGTATTTACAATGCTAGGATGCTGTATCTTAATCCATAGCTATTCAGTATATCCAAAATATCGAATGGAGCATAGTAGTCTGTCATTGTAGGACACAAAAGAAAGATGAGAAACCCCAAATATTTCAGAAGGCAAAGAGCATAGAAAAAAGGCTTTATTGTCTAATTCTTACTACCTTTTATAAGGTGTTCCCATATAGACTTAACGTGATTGGTGAATAGGAACGACACCTCTCTAATCCCACTGGTAAAACCAGAGAAACAGCAAAACACTACCTGGAGAAAAGATTGTTTTGAGAAAGGAGAGTTTTTTGCTAAGCTTGTTTTGAGAAGAAGCTTTCTCGAGAAGTTTTTCCTTGGGAAAAATTTAGCAGCTGCAAGCAGGCTAAAATCTCTCAGATCCAGAAATATCAGGCCCACAGTAGTCCACAGGAAAAAATCCAAGTAACGAGAAGAGGCAACAAATGCCTTCTCCTGGCAGTTCGATGCTTGGAGTGATCTAAGCTAACTGCTAAAAACACTGAGTGACTCAAGAAGCAGAGAACTCTGCATGTGAGCAGGAAGACAGACAGGGAATGACTGTCAGACGTTATGACAGAAACCTGAAACATGTTTTGCAGCATCTGAAATCCCAGCCTGACTGCAGAACCCAGGCACAGCCACCCTCCTGCAGGGCTTCCCAAGGGCAAGGTCAGAAGCATTTGAAGGTGGCCACTGACTGCATCGAGTGTGGATGGGCCAAGCCCTCCTGTCCCTGACAAACCAAGACAGGAAAAATAATAATCCCTTTCTTCTAGCTTTAATTCTCCTAGGGAGGCAGCATGGATGGTGATAAAGCCATGAAAGGACACATAAATACTTCAGGACAGCTTCCACTCAGAGCCCGCAGGACTTTATTTTAATGGTTAAACAAGTACAAAAAGCAGCTGATATTCTCCTTTGAAAGCTGCTGTGTGCCATTGACAGCTGAGATGATTTACAGGAGCCATCAGAAACTTCAGCCTGCCCCTCTCAACAGCTCATTTTTATTCAAGAAAACAAAGTGAAATAGGCTCCACATTAGGCTCTCCTGCTGTCTTAAATCATGAAATAATTGTGTTGAAATTCATTGTGACCTTGTGTTGTGCTTCTCTAAATATCTAAGAATTATTCTTCTAAAGTCAACCAAATCAAAGAAACCTAAGCTCCCAAATAAAAAGAGCCTGGTATTGATAACAAGCTTTATTTTCCACTAACAGCCAGACCACTACCACTCCCAGGCTGATAATGCCTGTAAATTAAAACATCCAGTGACATTTAAGCAAGCAGAGACTTGACAGAAATTCCCATCAAGCCCTCCTTGCAAGGTTAAGAGAAGACCTTCAAGAGAAAAGAAATTTGATTGGTGATACATTTCCCAGGTCGAGAGGGGCTTCATATTGTGCCCTAATGTATTGCTTCATTATATCATTTATATGCTTCTGCTCTGGCATCAGTCATCACTAACGACCCAGGCCTTCCTCATCCTTCACACAGCACTCATCAGAACTGGCTCCTCTCAACGTTTTTGTCCCTTTTTGACCAAGGTACTGGTTGCCATCTCAATTCATTACCATCAAAACATGACAGCTACAGAATTAGCTGCAGAAAAGGAAGGTTAGATTCCCGAAAGCAGGATTCTGGTCCTTCCAGCGGGGAGCTGAGCAGTGCCACCACCAGATTGCAGAGGTCCTCACCTCTCAGGCTGTGCTGCTGGCTGTGAGCAGCTGCTCTGAAGCTCCACCAGTGGAACTGGCCTGCAGCTACCTTTCCCTTTCAGCCCAAAATGCAAGAAAACTTCTTTTTAGTGCCCTCTCCATCTGCAAGCCTGTCACTGCTTTGCTCTACGGGAGTCTAAATGCCTTGTGCTACTCCTAACACAGGTCTTGGTAGGAGAGGGATAGAGGGGCTTAGAGAGGTCTCTGCTTCCTCCTTTCAGCACAGTGTGCCTTTCCAGAAGTGCTTTTAAATCTTCCAGGGGACATCCACCCTTAAGTTGCCAAAACAAACCCTCTTCTGCCTCTTCCAAGCCTTTCCCTGGTACAGGCTACGGTCTTATCACAAAAAATTCTACTGGAACAGTCCAAAACTGAAAGGACAGCTTAAATCTTCCATTCAGTCTTACTGCTCCATCCCAAAGGAGGACACAGCTATTCTTCAGCAATGTTCGCCAAGCCAAATGTGCTTTTGTATTGCCAGTACCTGTCCTGTGCTTCAATCCAAAGAGTAATGCCACCATTCTGGAGCAATTGACACAATCCGGAACAGCCGGTCATTATAAATCACAATGTCCTAATGAAGGATAAAAAGAAAAGGAACATTTATGTGGCAGACATATTTCACAGCACATTTACACTGGCATTTTTCAAGAGCTGAAAAGGTATATGGACAGAGGGTGAGAAAGGAGAAATGAAATAAAGAACTATGATATACTCGCAGGATGTCTGTTCTGAGCACAGACAAATTTCTGAAAACTTTCTAAAGGTCATAGTTGCTAGAATTTACACTGAAGACTTAAAAGTTTTTTCCTTTTACCTTGCTGATCTTAACATGTCCTTCTTTGTGATTTCATGCCATGCCAAAGCTAGTTACTAACTTTCTTAGTCTTGCTGTTACTATTCAGGAAGTATTATATTTATGCTGCATTATATTACGGTAATAATTAATAACAATTTACTTCAGAGTTTTCATTAGTGTGATCCCTGACATGAAATGCAGTGCAGAACACAACAAAATAATAATAATATTAATAATAGAAAAACAAACAAGAGCTGCAACTGTCTGTATAGTTCAAGGAAGTGGCACCTATTTTAAGGAGAACTTGCTGCTTTTTAGCAGTATTTAACCAGCATGAAAGAAAACCTGCTATGAGCATGTGAGCTTTGATGTCTGAAGAATTTGTATTGCCATGTAATTGCTTTAGTTCATTTCTCCTGTGCAGTTCTGAAGGCTTCATCGTCACTAGAACTCCGGAATAAATTCAATAATTGAGATCCTTAATTTTTAATCTGCTTGCTTGGCCTTCACACCTTTAACTGCAAGGAACCTCCACATCGGACATCACGACAACAGAAAAATGCCATACAGCATTTAATGCCCTTTTTAAGGCTTCAAACATCTCACTTTTCTTTTCTTCTTTTTTTTTTCTTTTTATTTTTTTTTTCCACCAGGGATTGCTCACACTTACAGCTGGTGAGGGATGAGCAGGTTAATGACAGGACCATAAAATAAAACTCCACTTAAAGTCAGAGTAAGCGTGGCAGCAAGTACCAGATCTTCTGAAAACCCAAATGAGTCTGCCAAAATGGTTACATATGTAGCAGGAACCGCAAGTAAATCCAAGTCTATGGTCCTAAAGAGTAAGTGTAATCACTATTTTATCTCCATTTAAGTGATACATTAGGACAGGAGGAACACCACTGCGTTCCTTGCTGCACAAACAGATATTTAACAGTGGGAGCATTTTATGCAAACTACCTATTAAGCTACTAAGAAAGCGCCAAAAAATGCAGCAAAGTAATTAAATAATGGACAAGGGCTGAGTTTTCATTATAAGGTTTCCAAACCATAAAAGCAATGCCAAAAGATAGTATAAATTCAGTATTGTTTGAACAGACTCTTGAAGTCCTGTACTCTAATCTACTCTTTATTACTCATCCACAAAACATCTAGCAATTTTTATTACAAGTCCCATCCATTACAGTATTAAACTTAAATTCAATATACACTGCAAGGTCGTGATCCTGCTGGTGATGAAAAGCTGTGTCTCATAGAGCCTGCTTCATTTAAGGTTTAGATCTCTTGACCTACTAAAAAGAACTGAGCCTCACAAAAGGCACGCTCAGATGTCAGAAGGAGTCGGCTCGGCATCCAAGTGGAAAGTTTACTTAGTATCTCCAAAAGCTTTAATTGCACACCAGCCCTGGTTTATAAAGCCCTTCTGATGTTCATGTTCTGGAAGAAAACCCCTCTGGTTATCTGATGTCGAAGTTGAAATTAGTCCTTTGGATCAAATAACCACAACAAATAACAATTTAAGCCAACTGAAATGTGCATTTTACCTGCCGCTGGCTACAGGCAGCCCATAATCTTTGGAATCACTACCATTTTACTCAATATTTGCTAAGTTGTACCTTAGACTTTGTAGTACTGCACCAGCAAATGTAATAACATCAATAATGCTGGTTTGCAAAAGGTAAATAGCATGTTCTGGTCTGAATATATGCTCAGGATGAAGTTAGAGTGACATAGTCCAACCTTTGACATTATTAAATTATAGAGGACCTTATATTCTTAATATTTGGAAACAGTTAGGTGCTTACATTGAAAAAAAAAAAAATCCTTAAAACATTTTCACATTTTATCTCCTTTTCCTTGCTTAATTATTTTCCTTCCTCCCATCTTATTACCTTTTCAGCATCTGAAGTTGAGTGATTGCTTCATCTTGGAAACAGTGTGATACCTTGAATTGTTTGCATTTCAATTCTGGAGTATGCAGCCAGGATTTGTCAAACAAACAACATAAGGCACATGTTCTTGATGGGTTAGGTCAATTAATACTAATTGCAGCACCCCTGTTATCTCCCTGCCCTTGTCTCTTGCCACAAACTGTCCAGATAAGGAGTCTGTGAGATAACAAACCCAGATCACTTACATCACCCACCCAAAGGTAGAAAATTGCACAAAACCTGGCCACTTATTGCTTAGCAACAGCATAGCATTGCCTTAGTACCCTGATCTGCCAAGGCAGTTCTCTTTTGCACAATCATAGAATCCTTTAGCTTGGAAAAGACCTCCAAGATTGTTCAGCCCTACTGTCACATCCACCACAAAACCCTGTCTACAGGTGCCACATCTACTTTTAAATGCCACCAGGGATGGACTCCATCATCCCATCAGCCTATTCCAAAGCTTCCAAGACCATTCAGTGAAGAAGTTTTTCCTCATATCCCATCTAAACACACACCCACACACCCACCGACCCGAGCAACTTGAGGCCATCTCCTCTTACTCTGTAACTTGTTACCCAGGAGAAGAGACCAACCCTCACTCGCCTTCACCTTCTTTCGGGTAGTTGTAGAGAGCAATAAAGTCCCTCACAAACTTCCTTTTGTCCAGGGTCAGGAATGCATGAGGATAAATCAAAAAACCTCTCTATGATATTTTTCTTTTCTGTCTGCAGATGAAGATGATCTTTTCCTTTTTCCACCCAGAACTCTCCTCATGGGGGTATTGGATCAGTCTAATAAAAACCTTTCTTCCATCTGCAAAACTAGTGAGATGGAAATCAGTTGTACCTTCATATTTAGGGACCTACTTACTGTTAGCAACACAATTTTCCCCCTCCTGCTATGAAGAATTACTTTCAAGTCAGTTTCCTCTAGCAAAATACCTGCTTGTGGATGGTTGTCAGGAATAAGGGTTCCTCATCTGGCCTAATGAACTAACCTAGAACAGACAAAAAAAGAATTGGGCTTCTAGCAAGGGTGCTGGGAATGCAAGGACACAGTGACTAAAACACAGCCACTGCTGACTACATTGATCTCACTGTGAAAACAGGAGAGCCCATCCCAGAAATTTAAACACTGAGTGCAGGAAAAAGAGTGGAAGACACGTTTTATAAATGGAGACCAAAAAAAAAAAAATAAATAAAATCAAACACTTAGGGACTTCGTGTGACACTCCCATTGTTAGGAATGGGAGCAGAGCCAAAGTGGTTATACTTAAAGGGAAGAGACAGTTTGGAACTGTTAAATGGAAATATTTTGTACAAAACGTGTAATTAAATTGTGGAACACTCTTTCATTGTAAAATACTTTGCCTAATAGCTTAGGAGGATGTAAAAAATACTTAGATATTGTAGACATAGGGACACATGCAATATATCATATCCAATTACTCTAAAATAGTGTGTAAATCCCCCTTTGTAGCACAGAAAAAATGCATCTTCCTGTTCAAGATACAGTGCTCTCAACCACTGGGGTAAATATTAAAACTACTCCCTAGAAGTACACGTCTAAAACTGGCAAAGCAAACAAGACATTATGAAAAAAACCACATTTTTCACACTTCAAGGAATGGTATAACACTGATCCCTATATGCAGAGCTGAGCCTGATGTCCTCATTAAAAAGATGTGTTTTCCACAGACAGCAAGAAATTGAGTCGAGCACATAGGAGTTAATTCACAGCTCATTGATGGAATTCTCATTCTACTGAGGGTCAAGTGATTAAATCATTGGCCACCTAAACCATTAATGAGCACAGCCCTGTCACTTGCAGGAGGTTTACAGCTGAGGTGACATTACAGGGAGGAGCAGGTAGACAGGTGATGAGTACTGAATATGCTTTCTATCCACAGAAATAGGTGAGGGGGATAAAAATAACAAAAAACCCCAGGCAATAGCTTAAAACAATTATTTGGCGGCACAGAATGTTTTGAAGACAGCAGAAAAATACAAAGTGTAGGAAGGCAGGAAAAGGTTGATTTCTCATTACAGAAAGAAGGCAAAGCTTGTCCTTCTCTTATATCAGCAGGAGCTTAGTGACACCTCATTATTTTGGAAGTTACTACTACAAACAGCTCTACCAAACATCGAGTGACTAAAGCACCTGCTTCCCCTTTTGCCTTTGTCTCTGCAAAAGCATCGAGCTTGGTGTATTCTCTCTAGAGTTAGGTTGGCTTTTTTTTGCCTTGTCTCATACCAAAATACTCATTTTTGAGTGGAAAATCCCTCAAAATAGCGTATCTGAAAGAATAATAGCCCTAGCAACCATCAAACTGCAGTAGCACAAACATTCACTGAGATCTGTCTCAGGATTTTGAGCTGTTAAGAGTGCTCTGCAAAGACATTAAAGCTGTTAATTTAATGATAACTTCAAATTCTGAGGGGGTCTCATTCTCAGACTTTCATTACATTTCACAAAGGAAGTTAAAATTATTCTTTCTTTCACTCAGTACATGATAACTTTGCACGAGTAAACAGCAAAATTAAAGTAATTTCCGAAGAGATTTCAGACACAAATCTCTGAGCTCGCCCGGTGGCCTGTCAGGAATGGGCAGAAGACCACAGGAAAACACAGATCATCAGTGACAACAGTGTAAATTTCACCTTTCTCTGCTGAAAGGCATAACATTGCCTGTAAAAAGGAACCATTAAGATCCCCCAGAACCCCAACATCAAGAAGGAGATTTGAACTGTGGGAAAGAAATGCCAGTGTTCTAACTTGAGTTGTACTTCTTACTTGCTAGAACTCTTTTTTTTAATTATCTACAACTAAATTATCTTTGCAACTAAACTTGGTATGCTTCTGAGTGTTAGGAGCAAACTCAGCACTGTTCTGTATTTTCCTGGCCAGCAACTGTGGCAAAATATTCCTAGGGCTGGACAGGCTGCTTGCACTTCAAGTTGGGAATAATCCAAATGCTGTTCTAACAAAATACTCCCATATTAGTGGCTAATCTAATCCCAACAGACATATGAAAACTTACCTACTATGAGTGAACTCTGCTTTCAATTAAAAAAAAAAACTCCTTACTGTTGTACTGTGCCCTTTATTTAAAGCTACCAGGATTTTAAATCACCTGGAATTTACCTTAGGTGGCTATGCCACTTTAAGCTGTAGTTCACATGCAATAAATATTACTTTCTAATTTAAGACAGTGAGAAAGCCTAATGTGCAACCCACTTTACTTTGGTTTTTGAATAAAAATACACAGTTGAGAAGAGATTGCATTTCCTTGAAGGCTCTTGTGGATTTAGAAAGCAAGCCATGTCTGCATAACCAAAATATTCATTAGATTGTGCTAAGAAAAAGAGTGGAAAAATAATGGGCTTTACAAAGGGTAGATTTTGGAGAAGTGAGTATGAGAAAATTGATGTGAATTAAATAGAGTCAAGAAAATCAAGTGTAGTAAAGGAAAGATATTACTGGCTATGCTTGTTCCAATAAAACATTTACAGAATGTGTCACAAATGGGAACTGGAGCTGGTGTGCAGAAGCAAAGGATGAGGAAAACAGTATCAAGGATAAAGTGACGGCGTCAAAAGGTAGGAGGCATCCAGAATACAGGAGGATTATGTAAATTATAACAAGAGCCTGAGGCAATCAAAAATACTTGAGAAAGCCAAATTGAAAAATGAGCATCAAACAGTGCAAAGCATCTCAACTAATACCAAAAGATATTTTAAGCATAATTATACACTCAGCAACTGACAGGCAAGAAAGGTGATGGAGTGTAAAGGAGCAGGAATGCTATACAGCAATTATTCCTGTACCTACCTATAAAACTGAAGAGGGCAGACAGTTGCCTAAGACTCAACACATTGAAGTGATGGTGAGGAGTTAAAAGAAAAGGTGATGATACCCAAACTGTCAATTAACTGGATTGTTGTTCTTAAAAGACATAAGAGACCAGAGCAGAACAATGCTCATCTAAAAGTAGTACATGAAGTAAGCACAGAAATTGGAGAAGGTGTAATGAAAATTTATATTTAGTACCATCATTTCAGGAGACTGGCATGGGGCCAAGCAGACACACAGCAAGGAATTACCAGTCAGTTCATTTCCCATTAGTTGTCGAGCAAGTCTTAGACAACCATTAAAAGGATCACACCGGGGCTGGGGAGGAGGGGAACATGAAAATTCAGAGCATAATCAAGGACAGCTAATATTGTTTCAGGTCATGCCTCAGTAACTCAGGTTTCTTTGAGCCTGTTACTGTCTCGCCAGGCAAAGGGGTGCAGTAAATGTCAGAGATGTTGGTTATTTAGATTGTCAGAAAACATTTGACAAAGCTCCACCTCAAGGAGGAACTTAGCAGTGTTACAAACCAACAGACAATAAGCTCTAAGGTGTCAGCAAGTTCTAAAATTTTGTTATTAAGCATGCAGTGCCACTGCAGAGTTCAAGGTGTTAGAAACCAATGTGAAAGCAGGCAAAGAAAACATCAGTAGCCCAGGTGTGACTAAAGGAAAGGTTACGGATCGGATATGCTTCACAGGAGTGAAGAGCTCTTCTGAAGTCACCCTCCAGGGGAGTTTAGATCCAGGGTAATTAGAGCTGCATCATCTTGACAAGTGGATCCACTTAGTTACAACCAGGATTCAGAGGTGAAAAGAGGACACTGGGGATCACAGTGGTCCCAGACGGAAGTAATTCGGGTTGTTTTCCACAGGTCCTGCATTACCTGCAAGAACCCAGACCTGCCCTTTTCACATGGATAAAGACACATCTGGACATCCAGCACCAGCCACGGGCACACAAGCTCCTGCCTTGCAGGAAGGTGTGGACAGGTGCCCTTCTTGATGATGGGATCATGGATTTTGCCAGTTCTGCAGGACAAACCCTTTTTTAGGCTGCAGTAAATGAGGACTGTTTGTACCTTTGAGTGCTGCTGACACCTGTTGCCTCCCTACCCCTTTGTGCTGTATGGATGCAGACATCCAGAAAAGGATTTCAAACACTTACCGAGGAAAACCTATTTTTCTTCATCACTAAAGGCTTTTATACATGACTGTCTGCACAACCACAATGATTAAACATGTTTAAATCCCTTTCCTGAGTTTATCAAAGCCCTGGAACGACAAATCTCGCAGGAGCACTTTGGGGTGCCTCCTACCATGCTCAGAAGCTTCTCCTGGGGCTGTGTTGATGCCTGGAGAGGCCACCTGGAACAGAGGCTGGACAGAGTTAGAGAATAAAGTAGGTATTTATTAAAGGATACACTCTGGGCAGTGCAAAACCTTGCAGAGGCCACACCCAAGATGGACAATGGTCACGAGTTTTTCAGACAGATATAAGTTTGGTCTATTTGCACATCAGAGTTTAATTGTCCAATTACAGCTTTGGGTAATCAAGTCATATTCCCCCAGTTTGCTTCTCCCCAGTTCATTTTTGTTCACACGTTTTGGGGCCTGAGGCTGCAGTGATGACCTTGGTTCTCCAGCCTGGAAGGATTGTTTTGTCTGACCAAACTGGGGAGAGATCTTACTAACACTTTATATAGAGTTCAGAGTTACACACTAATGCAGTACAGGATCTGAAAAATGTAAAAGCTAAAACCTTAAGGCATCAGTGTGCAGTGGTATTTTAGCTGTGCTATCACTGGTCTCATCAGGGGCAGCTTAAAAGGCAGTGTGTTTTATTGTTTATTCCCACCCAGAGCCTCTGTGGCTGCAGCTGGGGAGCTGTGGGGTGAGGGACCACAACCATGAGTCACTGTGCTCGGCAGAAGGGATGGCAGCACAGCAGCAAAACAAACAAACACAAAAACAGGGGCAGAAACAAAACCAGAGCTGTGTGTGAGAGCTGGCTGTGTGTGACAGACCTGCTGCTCTCCCTGCCCAAACCCTGCCCAGGGCCCCTGTGCCCAGCTGAGCTGTCTGCCAGGGCTGCAGGGAGGGATTGGCATGAGCCAGCCCGTGGAGAGAAGAGGGAAAAAGGGGAGCCACACTGAGCTTGACACAGCCAGGAGATCCCCGGCCTTCAGGGGATAGGGATCAAAGGAGACAGGGGGCCTAGACAAGGGAGCTGACAAAGAGAGCTCCCTCCAGAAAATAGTAACAGAAAATGAGAGGGAGGAAAGAAAAGAAATAAAGCCCTGGCTTTCAGCATCGCTATGAATTTGCTTAAAACTTGTGGTGCTGGTTCCTTAATTCATGCCAGAGAAATTGCAGCGTTCCTTTTCCATCATGCAGAAAGGTGAGAGATTGTTTCAGGTAATCCTTTGGTCTGTGATCACCTCCACACAGCAATTTCTGACACTCTTGGGCAAGGACTCTGAGTAGGACAGGAGACTTCCCTAGGTGTAGATTATAGCTGCTATCTAGGAATTAATACTTCTATTCACTGTGCTGTGTGCATGATCCATGCATGTATGGGAAATGACTGGATGTGACCACAGTCACACTGGAATATCGGGAAAATTCCTGTGTTTGGAAGGACAGAACTGGAGACAACAGACAGCTATCACCCAGGCAGCTGAGAAACTGTCCTTGTGGAAAGAATGGCAAAATATATATCAAAAAAAAGAGAGGAACAAGGAGTTAACTTTGAAGGAAATTTCAAATACAAAGGTGGGAGATGAAGGTAAGACACAAAAGTGTTTAACGCAGCTAGGATGGCCAGATCTTCAGCTGGGCTTAGTTTATCTAATTCCTTTGATTTCCACTAAGTAAAGCTGTTCACAGAAGCCAAGCCCCTTGCTTCATAACTTTAGGTTATACCCTGATTTGATGAGAGGTTTTCCTAAACTTGCTAAGAAACAGGGAAGTGGGATTTGAAAAGAATCAGCTCTGCATTCTGTGTTAAGGTCTTTTGATTTTTTTTTTTTTTAAATACTGTTTTATTTTTCCTGAAAGGGCAAGCAAATAACTCAAATCCCATGACAGGTTTATTACAGAAAGAAATGGTAGTATTTGCATCATAATTTTTTTTTCTTGGAATGAGGTGAAGTACTATAGAGGAGTATCTAAGTAATTTCTTTGGCTGAATTAAGTAGAGAAAAAGAGCATGTTGATTTATATATGGGCAGGTTTTTTCCCCCACTTCATTTTATTTAGAATAAAGCCAAGTGGAAAGGGAAGCTAATAAAACAGGTTTAAAACAAAACAGCCCCCTCCCACAACACTTCACAAATTCCAAGGTTTGCTTTCCCAAGATATAGTCTTTTATCACCAAAGTGCTGTGTAATGGATTGCAGTAATAAAATTATTGCACTGGAATGATCTTGTTTACATAAGAATTCTTAAGCTTTTCTTTGCCTTTACAAAGAATATATGAAAGCAAATTAGGAATTAGCTGCTAGGTTTAAAATAGTTGAGTGTGTTAAGAAAAATGCAGATGTGTAATCCTGCAAATGTATGACAATTTAACATAAATAATTCTTGAATTAATTAAAGGATTTACAGGTTTGTCTTATGTTCTTTTTTCTGGCTTTTCTTATTGAAAGCATGACTCAGAACAATCATCCTACACATCCTGGCACATGGAGCCTTAGGGGTGGGTTTAGTGCACACAGCTATTTATAGGCAAAATTTCATATGTCTTGGACCTACTCAAATCCCCAAATGTAACACATTTTTTAACTTAAGTAGCCCTCATGGCTCTACAGTCTGGTCATCATCCTTCGAGCCAAGTGTTGGATAAATCAGAAAAAAACCTATTCCTTTACACAGGTCTTTAATTGGCCTGAGATGATCTTAAGAAATGAGGGGCACGTCTCTTCTCACTCTGAGCAGAACGTATGGATTCTGAAGTACTGTTAGTCCTTGCCAAATTGTGTGTGTGTCAGAAGGGAAGGCAGAAGAGAAGATGGATATTTTTTAATGTTCATAAGATCTGGATGTAATTTTTGACTGTGGGACAAAAGCAGTGCCTCATTCAGCAGGATGACAAAAGGTTATTTGGCACCTGGCATAAAATACACTTCTTGCAAGAACCTGGCATGAACACCAAAGTGATAATGAGTAAAATGTCAACGTCTGTGCAATAAAATCATTGATGCTGAATGTTAAACAATCATAAACAGAATACTAAACCTTCTAAGAACATTATGCCTCTTCTGTGAACAGCCAAAAATTAGTCAAACCTAAACAGACATCTTCTTTGATATTAAGAAAATAAACAAACCTGATGTCCCAAGACCTTTACTATTACCTTCAGTGTCCTAGGACATCAGGTAAACTGTAGGAAACACACACTGCCACTTGTTAATGAATCACAGGAGATAAAATGACATCAGTCCAGTTAATGGATACTGTTCCTTGCCAAATCTATGGCTTTAAATTTAATTATAGTTGAGCTTCATCAATCATACAGCAAAAGAACATGGTGATGAAGACTTGAACTCCAAGATCAGCCCTTAATCAACAGGCATTTGCCTCATCCTCATCAAATACACTTGCCTGCAGAAACCACTTGGTAGAGAAAAGGGAGCTGTGATCTGTGAAGCTCTATGATCAATAGCTGCATTAGAAGAATTCAGCCCTTGCCCTGTATCTATAGCTCCTCACCACAAATACAGATTAAAACACAATGTTTGGGCTCAAACCCAAGAGTTCTCTGTTTTAACAATCACTTTACTCTATTGCTACTAAACCATGTCTCCATGGGACAGCCATTTTTGTCTAGGTTTCCCCATCCTTCGAAAAAGTTATTGGTATAGTTTAAGATCTTTCACTGGATTGCAATGATTGACCTTTACATTTTGGGTAGATTGAGGGTTCCTGAGAAGAATGGAAAATTCCATTCTCATCATTAGTCTGGATTAGCACTTCATAAGGAAAATCTCCTAATTGTGAAACATTCTTATTTCTATGTAAAATTCACTGGGAGAAAATGGGTTTTTTCCTCCTCCCTTCCTTTATGTAATTGTACAAGAGGAAAAGAAATAGAATTTAAAAACCTAAAGTTTAATAACTGCTGAATGTTATAATATAAACACATGAAATATCTCCCAGCAATTTATTGAGTCCAATATCAGATCATGGGGAGGACGCGTTGTCCTTCGACTGAGGAATTAAGCACTACTCTTTTTCCTGGAAAACTCTTCTCTGATTCAAAAGTGATCCTGACAACCATGGTCCTCAAACATCTTTGAGCACCTCAAGATGGAAAACGTTCTTCATGCAACCCCAAACCTTCCTCCTCCCCACTCAACACCCACTGAGGTTCCTATTCCTGCTTCTACCCCCAACTGCAGAGAGAGGAAAGAAACAATCTGCAAGTCTTTTTCCAATAACTACGTGTATCCACAGAAATCTGCATCTTGCCCACGTGCAGGCAAAGCAGAAGAACAATCCTGTTAAATACTCAGCCAACATTTCTACTGACCACAAGTGCTTGCTCATCAAGCATGGAGTTCACTGCAGGAACACTCTCAGAAAAAAGGCAGCCACTCTCAGAAAAATGTTTATCTTCTTAGCATTAGGTTTTGTTATATTACTCCTCTTCTTGTGTGTAATTAAGAGGACATTGTCTTGATTTTTAATAATTGCATGCTAAACCAAGAAGTGTCCACTTCCCCACTCTTCGACCGCAGGGAAAAATTAGTGAGAAGAGTGTTTTTGTTTTCAAGAGATATTCATATTAAACCAGCACGTAACAACAACAAAAATGTGCTCTTTTAAAAAGGCATTTGCTAGGTCATAATGCATTTCTGAAGAAACAGCCATCAACTGGGAGCTAAAAAATTTAAACAATCAGTGCTTGTGGATGTCACTTCTGCAGAACTTCGTACCAAATCCAGTGTGTTATATCTACAATGCTAATTAGTACCTAGCATGAATACCATAAATTCAAAAGTGTTAATTAATCCTCACTATTTTTCCTGAAAAACAAGGAGTATTAGTTTCTTTAGAGTGGGAAAAACTAAGATTTAAAAGCTGTGCTAAGACTGACAGGACATGGCTGACAGGTCTGAGGAGGTCAAAGCAAGCTGGATTCTCAGACCATCCCTTTTAACTCCCAGTCTCTGGCAGACCATGGATCAGCTCCAGATCTCACACTGCACTAAACAAGAGATCAACACTGCTCATCTGGCCTTTGCTGCCTGACCCCAGTTTGCAGGAATATTGCCAAAATCTCCATCCTTCCCCTCTGGCAAGACATGGGGCTGCTCAGAGCCCAACCCTCCGTGTGTGCTTGTGTCCAGATTAGTTGAAAGAAATGCAAATTTGGGTTGAGTACAGCCATAGTCAGGGATAAATAACCAGGTATCCAAAATCACAGGTTCAAAAAACCCCAAAGAGTATCACAGAAAATTCAGTGTTGGGATTCAGAGTGACCACATTGCATAATATTCTGCTGAATGCCACAGTGATGAGCAAGGATTGATCAAACCTCAGATAACTCTTTTATGCAGTCTTATTATGTTTAGAGCAGACAGGGCACACTGAAATTTATACAAAAAATAATGTTTTAATCACCAAACCATGTCTGTCTCTGGAACACCAACACATTCGAGAGAGGGGGAAGAAAACCAACAAGCATAATGTAAGCTGCACAAGATCAAAAGCAAGCAAGAGTGCAATTAATTTCATCCATTTTTAGAAGTAATTGTTTTTGCACCTTACCCAAAATTTAATGAGCATTACTTCTCTAGCACGGAAAAAAAGCTTTGTTCTTTTGAGTTAATTGATTTGTAAACACAGTAGGAGAAGTGTATCTGAAGTTCAGTAACCTTGATAGTTGAAAGAAATGGAGCATTCAATGGGTGTAGTGCAAAAGACTGCTGCAAACCCTGGAAATGTAACTATGGAATTGATTTTCTGTTCACTGAAACTCATAGGCAGTATGTGCGTGTTTCACAATTTCAGTTATGCTACTTAAATAGCCTCTTTTTATAATTATTATTTAAAATATTTTCTATTCCCTTCTTGTTGCAGAATTCTTCATTTTCCAGAACTTCATAGCATATAGTTGTCTCCAGTGAGAGAAAATCAGTGAGGACTGAATGCCTGACAAAAAACATTTCCCACAGAAGGGAAGATTAGCACTTTTTGGGTGACAGAAAGTTAAGATTGGACAGATCTGTATACATTGCACCATAGAGGACTGGTTTGAACATGGCCAAAGGACTGTGGGTTCAATGCACCAGAAACACAGAGCCAAGGCAGCAAAGGATGGAAAGGAAAGGCTGTGGCTGCTGTCTAAGATGAAAATAATTATTTTCATTTAATATCTTAAGGCTGGAATAAGCCAGGTTTACATTTCATTTTTGCCCCTTAAGGGAAGATTTAGCACAGTATTGTTCAGCATGTAAATTCTAGTTACAGCCTAATGAGATTCCTACCAAATATTCTATTAATGCTAAAGGCTCTGTTCTAAGATTGTACTTACATATGTTGCTTATCTTTTTCACATCAGGGCTCTTTTATGCTCCTGGATGAGTTTCTCAGCTGGGTCATTGTGAAGCACACAAATTATGGGATTGCTTACCTGCACTTCTAGGAGATTAACTCACACGTTCTACCACCACCCACCTGGAACACGGAACACCTTGGTGAGCCAACGCACAAATGCACTTAATCAGCGACCCAAATGTGAAATGCAGACATGGCATCACGTATAATTCTGGTATAAATATCACCTCCTTGCCTCTCCACTAAATTCTGCAACATCAAAGCCAGCTGATCTCTTGGAATAGTTTATAGGAGGCCAGGGAATAGCAAAACCATCTCATCTCTGCAGAGCTTTCAGCCTGGAGAGGTGGAGTGATACGAGACTTCAAAATGAGCCCCGTGTCCCTGGAGGGAAGTTTGCATTACAACATGCAATGCTTCATTACCAAGTGGATCACTGTAATGAGGAGGTACTTATATTACTGAACTTGCATTATACAGAATTATATATGCACCATGCAGATGTGGATTGGAAGATTGCACTGAAGAGTTTAGGTGTTATTTCCTTTCCCAATTCACTTCTACCAGTATTTGTACCTCAAGCAGAAGTGAAAATCAATTTAGAATCAATGCTACTTAATTTAGGCTACAAGCAGTTCTGTTTTAAAAATTATCACATCTAAATTTCTACATGATACTGTGATTAGCAATGCTAAAATATAATGTTAAAATATAAATGTCTGATAACCTATTAAAATCCTTTAAATGTTCATTTAAAACTATACTGAACCAGTAGTGCCTCACAAATCTTAATGAGCTGAAGAATATCTTCTCATTCAGATTAATTCCTTGAATGTTGGAGAAATGGCTATGAGCTGAAAAGCCAGCAGGCTTCCTCTTTCAGTTTATGACAAGAAACTAGGAGGAAAAATATGTCATCTATTAATTCAAAAATTTAGAAGAAGTGGTTCCAGAATATCAAGCAGTTAGGTAGAGTTCCCTCTGTACTCGTGAGGTGCTCAGCCTTTGCACAATTCATTTCCTACCTCTTTAATCTAATTTGGCTCTTCTGACAACTGTGCTATGCATGCATGGCCATTTTCTGATATCAGAATATCATGGAAATTCTGTCAAATGGTGACCAAAAAAAACCCTAATTACCATCAAAACTGATGGAAATTTTCTTTTTTACTAATAAGTATGTAACCCAAAATAAATTTTGGATAATCTTACGTTTATTGATTCTTAATGTATCTCAGCACTCTCAGGACAGTTTTATGCAACTAATTAAAACTATATTTTATATGTTATCATTAAAACTAAATTCCTACTCACACATGGCATGACAGAACTAGAGCAGGAAGTTAATCTACTGACTTAAGTTACATTATCCATCATTTTTAACACCCTAAAACTAAAATAATGTAAATTGTGTTAAAGACCATAAAATTAATATTCTGAGTAACTGCATGTTAAGTTACATACAGATAGATGAGAATGAGCATGTGGTATGTATTTCAGCCTAAGCAAAACCAACTCCACATTTAATGAAAGGTATGGGCTTTAAAAATCACCTTTTTTGTTGTTCTAATTATTAGCAAGTCTTTCCGTAAAAAAATAACTAAATATTTACAACTGATTTTTTGCTCGCTTTCAACTTGGTGTTTTCAAACTTAAACTCAGGGGTTTAAATCACTTTCAATTGTCAACCAGTGGAAAATCTACCTATAGTTTCATCCCTGGGACACGGCACGGGCCGTTATTTTTCTGTCAGGAAGGTAAATCTGAGGGCGCCTCTCTGGAAATGGCTTTTTGGAACACGATTAAAGTGCATAAATACTGGCTAATCCTGTCCTTTTCACAAGATGTACTTCTTGTTCCCAAAAGAGGTGTTCCTGGCTCTTTCCAGGCTCTGTCACCGGTGTCACAGGGACCTCCAGCTCTGCCAGCTCGTTACGGGATTCACTGGCTGGGGGTGGGATCTCACTTTGCTGCTCCTGACCTGAGATGTATTTTGGACGCCCCTTCTTCCTGAGCCATTGGCCAAATGGACTCCTTCGACACTGATCTCTTCCAAAAGGGAAAAATGTGCAGGAATTTGGTGCCAAGGCATTGCTTGGAGCCCTGGCTGAGGCTGGGGGGTGAAGCCTCCCTGTGCCACCCTAAAGCCGCTCACTTTCACCTCTGCAGGTCTGAGAGAGGAAAGCACCAGCCACACGTTTCTACTTGGAAGGGGGGGAAAAAAACCCCCATCCCTGACACCAAGCCACATAAATCCTTCATGCAATCATTTTCTCTGTGCATCTGCAGCCTCGTCTCGCAGCCAGAGTGTTTAATCAACAGATTCTTGTTCTGTCCTCCCCGCTCATCAGAGGAGCATTGGAGTGTTGGCTCAGCACTTGCACATCCTGGCTGCTTAAAGGGAAGCAGTCCTGGCATGTCAGCCCCAAATCTATTGCATTTTTGCTGCCCCAACAGGTGCCCTGCACACAGAGCTGTGGGGCTAAAAATATTTAAAAATTAATAAATTAGCAAATTTTCCAAATGAAGGAAGGTGGCCCTTAGTTTCTAAGTGGCCCTCAGTTTCCCTAACACAGTACAGGAGGCAAACAGGCAAGAGAAATTGGAAGAAATAAAGAAAAAAAAAAATAAAGTTCTACAACACAACTGTTTCCCGAAGTATTTAGCACTCATTTACCCTAAAATCAAAGCTAATGAACATGTTCTCTTTAAATATACTTATTTTTCAGTTATATTTGATTTTTCTTGGTGGAATTGTGCCTCACTACAACTTTTACTGTGCTCCATGGGCTCAAAATAGATTTAAAAAATTGCTGCCTCCTGTATTTTAAAGATATCAGAAAACTGTATACCAGAAAAAAAAAAAATCCACCTAACAGTGAGGTCTAATATGCTGTGAAATAATCTTCCAAGGAAATGGCAGACTTAAAATGAAACTGGAAAAAGCACAAGTAGCATAAAACAGAGGGATGGTCCTGAAAGAGATATACAAGATGAATTAGGTCATCTTTTTATCTCTATATTCGAGTAAAATATCAGTGAGAATATAAAATCCAATAATTCTGCACACAAATGTCATGTCATATGCAATATAATGCTTTAATCCTATTATATCTAAAATTTAATTGCAGTTTTTCAGAGAAATTGAGGGAGGAAGAGCCCTTGGTGTACATACAGATTAGATCCAGTTTCCACTCAAACAAAGCAAATAAATAGGCCATTCAGGTCTCAGTTTAACAACCCACATTAAAAGATAGGCATGTTTTCATTTGGAAACTCCAAACTCCAAAGAGTGATTCTGGCTTTTTAAATGCAAAAAAATGCATCCCCTATCACTGCAGATGAAATGAAATAACAGATGAAGTTAATACTTGCGAAATAGTAGGTTTGATTTCTGTTTCTCTGCAAGGCAATTTTCATTTAATACACATCCAATTAATATGCTCCATTTCCAGTATGTGGATAAGTTGTTCTTCTGTAGCTGAAATTTTCTTTCAGCTGTACTTTTAGTAGAGAAAATTCCAGTAAACATGGGGGCACACTGGCACTGATAAAAATTGCCATCATTTCATTCACATCATCTCAGTAATAACAGAATAGAGCAGCTGAGGATGAGCTCCATAAACTTGTGTTCAAAACTCAGCAGAAGGGAAAGGAGCAGTTCCCACATTTGTCTGGTTTTTTTACATTAATGTGAAACTTCAGCCCAGGGACTGTTGGGCTTTGAGTTCACAATGTTTCCAGTCTGAAGGATCCCAGCTGATCTTTAAGCACAGCTGAAATAAGCAAGCTGTACAAAAAAACTGGCCAATTTTGCTTCTTCGTGCCCATGATTGTGATATTTTTTTCTTTTTCTGTGTAGGTAAGGTAGCAGGATGCAGCATGAGCTGGAGCACCCACACATAGAATTCCTATATGCACCTCAGGGCCTTGCCAGTGTTGAGCACCCTGACTTCAGGAATTTTTAAATATTTCCATATGAATTTTTTGCCTATTTGGGCACCCCAGAAAGACACGAGGATGCAGGGAAGCCAGTTCTCGAGTGCTGTAAGGCAACTCAAGCTTTCCATTCAGATTTTTGTGACATGTGTGGTTCACTGACAGAACAAATGCTAAGGCACCATATAGAGCAAATCTGGCCTTGCAAGGAAAAGCACCTGACAGGCTCATATCAACTTTCTGTTCAGTGACCTCTTTCAGTTCTCCTGTTTCTTGTGCTCCTCTCAGATTAATCCATCTCCCTTTTTTGCAACCTGTGTCAATTTCTAAATGGTTTTCTTTACTCTTCCACACCCATAGTCTACAGAAAACAAGAATTTTTCCCTCTGGTACATCCAACTCCAGGGATATAAGTGCTCACAACATAATGATATAATTATATGAATAGCAAATCTGACTTTTACCACATCTTTCTCATTACCTCTCTACAGACAGATAATAGATTTATGCCATGGAACATGCAACATAGATCTCAGAAGTTTAAAAATAACTTTGGTTAATATTTAATAAGAATAATTTGATATAAGAACAGTTAATAAATGCTCACTCTGCAAGGACTGCTATGGGATACTTTTTTTTTTTTTAAGGAACTCAAATGCCAATCTCCTTTACTTCAGGTGATAACAGAAGATAATTGTGGAATTGCAATTATATGGTGACCTGAACACTTCATTAAGAACATTTATGGCCAAAACCTACACCTCACTGTGTATTTCAGCCAGAAAACAGCATTTGCCAGAAATCTCAGAGCAGTCATTCAAATATGACAGCATTGCTTTTCAAGAGGATTGCAACAGGTAAAAATATCATGTATTGCACTATTGAAGACTATTAAACTCCAATATTAAAGAAATAGCCCTCTGAATAACCAACAAGACTATAAAAATCTTGTTAAATCAGCTAAAATACATCCAATTTACGTATTCAGAAATCACAAGTTAATAGAGATGGTTACTCAAATAAGACATGTATGGCTAAGGCCATTTCTAACAAGCACAATTGCCTAAAACTTTTGTTTAAAGAGAGAAACCAAGACCTGTTGATGCTCCCTTTTGGAAGAGAGCAACAATTTGAAATCCAATTTGAAACTCAGTTGTAATGGAATGCCTATCTTTATTTAGAAGTAGTGTGGCACAGAGAACTCAGTGCATGCTGAAGTCAGATGATTTGTTTCAAGCTTCACTTTGTCTTCTATTTAGAGCACAGAAAATCTGGAATGATCTGTAGGTAGAACAGACAACAATTTGCAACCCATCAGCAGGGTAGAGTCCTGGTTTGAAACAAATTAAAAGCTCCCTTTTGAAAGCTGATTGCCACAAAATATAATTTTCATGGTATGTGCATGCATTAGATTGCTCCAATTAAACTTGTAAAAAAGAAAAGGAAAAAAATAAGCTGTTTAAAAAACTGTTTCAGGTGCTCCAGCTATTATTCATGAAAATGCTGCGCTTCCCAGCACTGTGGCTTATCAAGTATAAACTGGAATCCTACATTTTAAATGAAATGATCTGTAAAAGCTGCTATCTTTGTGAACATGAGATATTAAATAATTTCAGAGAGGAATGTGTGAATCAATTAGATTCAGCAAAATAGGTTCTGGGTATGTGAACATTGCGGATGCGCCGAGACACCGTGTCAGAGAACAGTGCTGACTCCAACATTTTTCTAAACAAAGCACTCAACATCCCTGCTAGGAGATATATAACTTCATTTATACCTAAATGCCACAAACCCAAGGATATTTAGATTAATTAGCTCTGCTGCCTGCAAACATACCTCTTAAGAAAAAATTATTTGTCCAAACCAGTATTTTTGAAAGTGAGCTAAAGACAAAATTGTTTCCTACACGTTTTCCCAAAGGAAAGCTTAGCTATCATAAATTATTATATCGTTAAAAGGGTCTCAAATAAAACCAAATTATAATATCTCATGCTGCTCATCTTTTGGCTTCTATCCCAGTACAGGGTCATGGCTCTGTACGGAAAACACAGCGGGGTAATAAAACTGCCTGGAGATAGTAAAACGCTTATTGTACAGCAAGCAACTATGCAGGACTTCTCCTTAAAAAAAAAAAATAAATAATCACTTGAATTTACTGGTGGAAGATTCCAGGGATTAAGTGCTCATCTACGATGAATAGCACAAAGGTACCAAAGGCAATACTGTTAAAACTATTATCACAGTTCATACTAAGTGATCTGACTATAATTATAAGGTTGCTTTGGCACTCAGAAGAAAAACACCTAGAAGTCATGTCATGGCTGTGTATAAGTCCTATATATTTGTTGAGATTTAAAAAAAAAAAAGAGAGAACTAATAGTTTTAATTGAATACATGAAATAGACTTACATGTGGCGAAGTTTTGGGAGCTGGTCCCAGGTGTTCATAATTTTTATTCTGTTTTAATACTCATTATAGTACGTTCATGTATATTAGACATTGGAACACTGTAATTAGCAGATAAAATACTCAAACACAGAGCATGGATAGTGAAGTACTGTTGATGAAGCAGTATCATGCGTGGTTAAAAGTTGATATATTCTACTCTACCATCAAAGGAATCAGCTGAAAATCTCACTGCACCAGAAGCAAGGCCATTACCTTGGCCCTGCTGCCTGCAAAGAGCTGTAAGGTGGGGGCAAATGACCTCCCACTGCCAGAAACCTGCACCACTCCTCCTGTGGCTCTCAAGGCCAGCAGTATTGCAATGGGTACCTATGCAAAGATTCACTCTCAGGGCCTGGCTGGGGGCTCAGGGCTTCAGTGTAAGGTGAATTTTGGTTCACAAAGAGGGGCAAAGGGCTGCTCCATAATCAGGGCAGCCATCCCAGGGCACACTGCTCATCCTCCCCACCTCGAGGGTATTATCCCTTTCCAAATGAGATCCATGCTCCATTGAGCACTTGTAAATGAAGGAGATATATACACGTGTTATCTGTGGTGACACAAATCTATTATTAATAAGCATAAGGTACATTCACTCACAATCTGTTTATGGTGTTAGGGAAGAGAAAAAGTGTGGAAGCAGCAGCCCACCCTTCCTTAGGGAAATCTCCTAGACAATAAACCTATTACTAATATTTTTTTAATTTGGTGGGGCTTTGTGAGCAGATATGTATCCTTAAGTCCTGCCTGTGCTGAAGTTTCACTGAGACAGTAATGGCATTATGTTGGTAAGCAGCATAATTAAATGCTCTAAAAGCAATTAACTAAAGTGCACGCCAGTATCACGCTGCTAGACGTGGACACAAGGTCAGCCCCTCTGAGATTTTTATCCTACATTCCATGGTGAAACAGCACACACCACCACAGTTCCTAAAATCCCATTCCCCTGGTCTTCTCCTCCTGCCCCTGAGGGGTCTTTTGTTCACGGGCCCTTTCTGTGCCTCAGCTCAGCCAAGGACAGTGAGGGCTTAAAACTCAGTGTTCCCAGTGCCCTAAAACTGGGAATTCAAAGTCCTTTCCCCTTTCTCCGTGTCAGTGCTCGTTAGTTAATGACACACCACAGCAGGAACGGGTCAGAGCCAGGACAGCCAATCCTCCCAGGAGCAGAGGCTGCTCCTGCACTAACAGGGAGCATGTGTTGGTGAAAGCAGGAACAGAACTGTGTAGCCCTGGTTTTGCGCCTAAGATGTTTTGGTTTTCTGAAATTCCTTTCCCAGGGAATTTTCTGTAAACAAGAGAAGTGTTTTTGTAACTTTACTATGTTTTCATTCCTTTTCCTAGGAGGGACTTCTTATTGATGTCTGACCAATTGGTCTGACCAATGTGAGGGAAGAAGTTTGCCTTCTTGTTACCAATCAGATTGGTCTGTGTAAAATAGTATATAAGAGACACACATCCCAAAAAATAAAAGAGCCATTTTCAACCTTCTGAAGTTTGGAGTCTGTGTCATTGTAGTGTAAAACAGCATCAGGACGGGGCTGCCAGGGTAGCTGTTATCAATCTTTAATGAAGCATCAGTCTCATTACGGGGTAGAGACAAATGGGAAAGACCAACAGCTCACAGCCTGCCAGCAGCAGCCCCAAATTTCTTTGTTACAAAGCATCTTAAAAGTTTTTCACCCAATAACATACTCCTGCTTCAAACAATGCTCACTTGCATGCTTTTCTATTAACAATACATAATACACTTATTAAGCTTAAGACCTTCTACTGTCTTGTCAGGCATATATTTTCTGCAGTGTTAAGATTTATTCAAGCCAAACCTAGAAACTCAGCCTTTGTTTCCCATGCCCTTTTTTGCTATGCTACTGTATCTTTTCTAGTTTCAAACTTTTTCAGTTACAGCAGATTCTGAGTTTTCAGCTTTTTCTGTTTGAGGCCCGCTTTTTCAGCTCCTAAAAATCCTTTTTACTTTTAGTGTTTCCCACAGGAGAGAAGGAGGGAAAGAGGAGCAGAAACAAGGCTTGCACAGGATCAGAACAAATGGGGGAAGCTGTGTCCCCACTTCAGCAGGGGAAAGGAAGCTGCACTCCCTTACACACTCCCCTTAATTAAGCCATGAAACAAGCTCATTATCCTAAGCACATGCTCTCACAAGTAATCAGCTCTGTGCTCAAGGTGTCCTATTGCCATTGAAACCCATCAGACTGGACACTGGGCTGGATTGGATGTGGGAAAAGTTACAGGGGAGGGAAAGGATTCAAACTTTTCACTGACGTAATCTGCAAGACATCTATTTCATATACTGTGTGTATGTCAATATTGCTTTCAGACAGAGAAAGGGGTTTGTATGTAAGAAGCACTGGCTTCACATGGCATTTTAGGGGGCTGTTATCTTCTGACATTTAATATTTGCTTCTTAATGGCTGCTGTGATAATCAAACAAAACTGACAGGCCAACTAACTTGCCCAAATAACCTCAGAACAGCTCCTACAATCATAAGATCAGCTCTGCTGGAGGCAATAATTTCTCATGATGGAAAGAACTAACTGTGACCTATTAACTTTTCATCATTAAAATTATGCAAAACCAATATCAAAATAACAGTTTATCTGATGATCCTGAATGCTACAATTCCAAACTCAAGAAGGAGAGTAGTCCTCGAGACTGCCAAAAGATGTTCTCAGCCCCTGAGGGATTTAGTGAGGGTTAATGTACATGATGCTGACAAGTTAGAGAGGCAGAACAGCAAGAGAGGAAAGCTTGGATTTCAGCAAGTGTTGCCTGTGACTAAAAATTAAAATAAGCATCCCATGACCTCAGTATAGCCACCTCAGGGAAGTTACAAAAATCCTGCTGTCATAATATATACAATATTTTGCTGTAGAGAAAATAGCTTTTATACCTTCAAAGCAATACGAAATCCTTAATTATGGCACACAAACAAATTTGATGGATGAAAACACCTTTAAAAAAATAAAATCTACTGTCTTTGGCTACTGAAGGACCACAGACAAGACCATGGATACATAGCCAAGGAGAAGTCAGGAGCAAAGGGAACAAACACAGAAGCAAATGAGGTTTCTACATTACCACAACACAAGTGGAATAGCACCACAGCAAATTTGAACAAGGACACTGACGTTTTTGGGTTCCCAAGTTGTTGAGAATTCCCAAACAGTGTGACTGTGTGTTTGGTAGTCACCCAAAATAAGAAAATGCCAGGCAATGCTATTCAACACTAAGTTTGCATTTCTTTGGGCTATTTCACATAAGTATTGGCTTGTCTGTTCTGTTTGTAAGGTAGAACAAAAGGAAAATGAATGAGCTTAACTTGTAGGAGAACAAGAAGGTGTCAAGTTCCTAAAAGGTAATAATTCAAGGGTAATACAGAAAAGTTATTTCTTTTTTCAAATTAAATAAAAATACAGGCATGTCCTCATAGTAATTTATCACAGCTGATTAATAAAATGAAGAAAAAATAGGTTCTGTTATAAAATATAAACTGAAGAATGAAGAGGAAATTCATTATTTACTCATTTCTGTTACAATCTGCTCTGGTTGTCTCTAGAAGTGTTAACTTCTGTTGCCAGCCACCTTTATGTAAGCTCAGCTATTTTATCCTTCATATAAATAATAAATTATAATGATGGCTACATGACATTAAAGACAGATTATAGGGTTTTCTACCCTGACAAACTGAATGAATTTTTTTTTTAAATTTATTACCAGTTTTTATATGAATGAAGAAAATAGGAGTGAACAATTGTCTTGGGTTATCTTGTTAAACTTGCATATGAAAAAGGAGAGATGTTTAACTTCTATCACATGTAAAGTTGCAAGTTATCCTGACTGAGAACTACCATGTATTCATTTTTTCAGGGGCTGTTTTAACCAGCTATACTCTCATGCTTGCATCCAGCTACAATTTTGAATTTGATCATGTTTAGGTAATCTTTAATACTGCAAAATTCATGCTGACACTGTAAGCATACACAAGTCACTGAGTAGCTACAAGTGCTTTATTAGCCCCTTTTATCTTGTGGAAATCCTGCTCCACTGACCAATAATGTAAAGAGCTCCATCTGGCAGGGATGTGCCACTCAAGCTACCTGGGTGCCTTGCATTAGCTCATTGTGCATCATTTACAGCCCTGCATGCATAAAAATTTCAGAACCCACCCAAAGGGTCTATGTGCTCTGCCTTTACTATACCCAAAAGGCTTTTTGCTTTGCTTGGCAAAAATTAACCCACTGTTTAACTGGAGGGCAGGTAATCCAAATAAGAAGGGAAGTTTCTTCCCACCTGAAGTGTGGCTATGTCCAATTTCAAAAGAATTTAAAGCTTATTAAAAGCAAATTTTATTCAGCTGAACACACTCATGCCTCTGGCACACCTTCCTGCCAAAGTAAAGACTCAAATAACAAGACAACCCAACATTTAATATATAATACATTAAGTGACACTGTATTTCCTACAGTTATTGTGTAGGAAACACAACATCTGCTAGTTTTGCTTTTAAATCAGGGGGTGACAAGACCCACTACTTCCTGGACCACAACATTTGTGATGATTTTGTTGTAAAATCACGTGTTCAAAAGCCTGGCTACAGAAAACCACTTGTTAACTTGTTAAGGTTTCTGATTTTTAGTGCAATTCCTATTAATTAGGGGAGATACCTCTATTTTTTGTGCTACAGCATAGATCTTTATGCCTTTTAAAAAGTTGAGGATCAATACCAAGGCTCATTAAACCACCAAACTGATAATTTTGGCTACACTCTGGTATCATAAGCCAACAGCTGCCTACATTTGCAGCCAAAAAAGGCCTATGCAGTGGAACTGCACTGAAAAGTTAAATGGCACTGCAGGGATAAAAAGAATGATAATTTGATACTGTTTTGGGAGATGATTTTTCAGGCTTCTTGTTATTCCATGTCCTGATTAGATGAAGCCCTGAAATGGAGCATCCAGTACAAGCTGGGCCTGTGTTTAGGAAGAGTTGTGAACTATTTGCTTTTTCTGTGGTAAAGATAGAAAAAAACACCCTCCAGGAAAGGAAGGCACTTAGTGGGTGTTTCTATTTTAATAATACAATAACATACCTAACAGGCTTTGTTTCTCCCTAATTCCATTTCCTTTTTCCAACTGAAAAAAAAAAAAAACACAAACACCCAAAGGAAAACAGGCTCCAAAACCCAAGAAAACAAAGCAGCAGAAATACAAGAGTGAAGCATTTTTTTCCTAGAATTAAGCAGCAGTAACACAACAGCCTGGACAGCCTGGACAGGGTCTGTGTGGTGCCAGAATAAAGATAATCCTTTTTTAAAAGGTTATAATACAGTGAGCTTCTTTTATCTTCAGTCCTCCACACCTCTCCAGCAACACCCAAGTCCTGGGGGACTGGATTCTCTCACCCTTCACCTTACAGCTCCTGCTTTGCCTCAAACCCCAGATATTTACAGAACATCCTTCATCCACATGGGAACAACCTTTCAGTGGTGACAAGATCAAGATCAAAGTAAAAGTGCTCACTAAACCAGCAAGCCCTTCTAGCAAATACTAACTCACCAACACCAGAGAGTGCATATCTAAGCAACAGCTGTGTAAAAATGCATCCTGGCCAGAAGCAAGGCCATCATGATCACCTTTGGAGGCTCTTTTACAGATATATGTACACTCACACAACAGGCTTAAATGCAAAGTAAGGAAGAGCCCTTGTGTTGCTGTCAAAGGGTGAGCTGGAATGTCTGTTCAGCTTTGAAATACTACACAAGGTGTGAAGGACCTTCAGCATGATGTGCATCACACCACAGAGGAGTTCAAAGGTGGCTGCAGGGGTGGGCAAGTTGTGTGACACACATGAATTTCAAAATCATGTCCACTTAGGTGCTTCAGGGTGGGTTAGTTGCAATACTTGCACTTCACCTGTTCTTCCAATTACATTCTGTCAAAGTCATCAACTCAAAGGTTGAATTCCCCTGACCTAAAATTGTCCTCACTCCTTTGCCATAAGACAAAGACTCATGTGGGGTTGCAGATTTTGTTTAACAGTTTTATAGTAANAAATAAGGAACACCAAGACTGAGAGTAGAAATATTCCCAGAGACAGCAACACATCTCTCTGCAAGGAGCTGTGGCCCAATCAGGCACAGTGATTGTGGAAACCAAAACATTGCAGACATCCAAATCTGGCAGTAGAAGACACGAAACTCCTACACTTCTGAGGAGCTGCCACCTGGAGTGTCCTGACCTCATCATTCCCAACATGATGCAAAGCTCCCCACAGAGTGGCCTGATGCTCTCCTCCAAATTTTTAGGTAGGTATAGCTCCCTGAGTGCTGTTCTTTGACTACAAAATTTCATTTCTTCAGCCTAAATTTATGCTGTAGGGTCTTGTTTTCATAGTGCTACACTGCATTACTTACTAGTTACAGATTTGGGCAAGAAAGATGAGATTTTGTTTAAGAGAAAGAAAATTATGTGAAAATATCAGCTGATATATAACAAGTATTTAGTCTTTGTGTGAGAATTAAGTGTGTGCATCTCTGTGTGTGTCTGCTATAAAAACATTTTCAGTTTTTTATATTTTATAATTTTTATGCAAAGAGCACTAATCATCTTTTAATATGGAAAACTGTAACAACTAGTAAGTTAAACACATAACACAAAAGCTTGGTTTTGCAAGACAGTTTGCTTTCTGTTTATCCTCATCTAGATGTTTAATGAAGTGGCTGCCATATCACACAAGTAGATGGGTTAAATGAATCAAACACAAGGTTTTGCCTAATGAGAAGAATTTACAGAAAACTCAGGCAAAAGGTTAAATTGTTTTTTAAACACAAAGCTGTAACAGCAACAATTCACAAAGGCCTCTGTTCCTGAGAAAGCTAGAAATCCTTATGAAAACAAGGGGATCAAGTGTCACACAGAACTCTTAGTAATTATCAAAAACTTCAATATTGTCTGTAAACTGTTTCACTGAAAAGCCTAAAACCTGCATCTCTTTATTTTCTCACTTCTCCAAACACATACAACTAAAGCAAGACTGCCACTGCTCCAGGACTTTTTAAAGTGATGCAGTGAAATTATTCACATGAAAGCAGTTGAGATTTTTCAATTCACCAGTACAGGGTGCTCAAGATTTTCTTGGCCTCATTTCAGTCTTGGCAAGATCATCAGTGACACTGCTGGGATTACACTGATGTCACTGTTATCACTCTGTGTGGCTGAGGAGGGAAGTGGGACATTGGGTGCTTTCCCAGGGGCTCTGGTCACAGGGAGCCTCAGGCTCACAGGTCTACTTGGGACCTTGGCAGCATGAAAGGGAGAGAAAGAGAGAGGGAGAGAGGGAGAGAGGGAGAGAGGGAGAAAGAGAGAAAGAGAGAAAGAGAGAAAGAGAGAAAGAGAGAAAGAGAGAAAGAGAGAAAGAGAGAAAGAAAGAGAAAACTGTTGCTGTTCCATTGAACCCTGGTATGTCCCTAGCAAAGCAAGCAAACAAATCCATGAGCAATTGGGACCATCAGCAATCCAATAAATTTTGCTGTTGGTTTTTCTGAGCACCAAAAAGGAGGAAATGAGAAAGCTTTCTTAAGGCTAGGGGAATTCAATCACATCTCCACACTCTAAGGCTACCTTAAAGCCAGTTTAAACTGATTCAGCCTTTTGCCAAGATGAAATAAACCTAATTTTACAGCCTGGTAATATTCAAACTCAATTAATTACCTTTGGTAAAAGAGCATTTTAAAAGCTCTGCTGACAAATCTGATGCTTATACAGAGAAACAGAGGGACTGATCCCATAGCATCCTCTCTGTGGCCTGAAATCTGGCATGGGCCATGTCCTTTGTCTCTCTTCCAAGGATCTGTCCTGTCAGGAGGGCAGTGGTTTCCACCAGCCACAGTTTGAGCCTCTGCTGCACATTCCAGCACCTGTACTGCCTGGAAATCCCTGTGAAAGGTGGCTTGGGGATTTCAGCTCTGTGGCAGTGTTCCTCAGAAATTCTTTCAGAAATTTCCAAGCCAGGTGAACGTGCTGACAGGATTTTCTGTGGCTATCACACCTATATTAAGAAACCCTTTTAATCTGCTCAGATCACAAGGTGATACACACAATCTTCGTGAGGCTAGTGAGCAGTGGAGGGCAGGGAAAGAACTGAAAAAGCCACTTTCTTCTTTTATCCAGAAACACTTTCATCTGCCTATAACTTCACAAAAGCAGCTTTACATCATGAAGAAAATATAACATAGCTGATTAATTGCAACAAAAGCAGAACGAACTCAGCACAAAGCTGAGCATTAGGTAAGTACACAATGTAAACAGTAACAGACTGGAACAGCCAGCAGAGTGGAAGTGATTGCCTGTAATTGTAGGTTGACACCAAAATTACTGGCTTCAAGATTGAATTTGGTGATAATGTAAATCACTCCCTGTTATTCTTTTCTTAGAAGCCTCTCTTATGAACTGCCTGAAGGAATGTCACTAGATTCCTCTCTAAAGAACTAAATTCAAAGCACTTCCCAATTCCATTACGATTTCTGATGTTACTCATTTAAGGAGATGCAGAGTTCAGAGCTTGGTTTTTGACATCCCTTTTACAATCTCACTTGCTAATATAAATCATAGAATCATAGGATGATTTCTATTGGAAAAGATTTTTAAGATCATCAAGCCCACCACTAAACCATGTCCCCAGCTGCCACATCAACACATCCTTTAAATCCCCCCAGGGATGATGACTCCACCACTTCCCTGGGCAGCCTGTTCCAGTTCTCAACATCCCTTTCAGTGAAGATATTTTTCCTAATATTCATTCTAAACCTCCCCTGGCACAGCTAGAGGCCATTTCTTCTTGTCCTGTTTCTTGTTTTCTGAAAGACCAACTCCCACCTCACCACAAACTCATTTCAGGGAGTTGTAGAGAGGTAAGTTCTCCCCTGAGCCTCCTCTTCTTCAAATTAAACACCTCCAGTTCCCTCAGCTGCTTCCCATCAGTCATGTGCTCTGGACTCTTCACCACCTCTGTAGCCCTTCTCTGGATGCTCAATCTGTCTCCATGGAAGCTGCAGGCACATGTGCTGTCACTACAAGCATGCCCTGGTCGCCTTTCAGGTTGTCTCCACCAGTAACTTGCTTTTATTACTGCTTTGTTTTTGCAGGACAAATATTTCTACAAAAGTTAGTGGTTACAGGTGCCTCCTGCAGTGACTGAGGATGGGGTGTAATTGAATGGGCTTTTTCTTCTAGCTTTTTAACAGCAAGCAAAAAAACAGTAAACACTTTGGAAGACCTAAAACTCCAAAGTGTTGACTGGTTTTTAGGTCCTGGAGGATCTAAATCTCCCTCAGAATCACTTCTCTCCTGGGAGCTCCTCATAACCCACC
>VXBB01043981.1:704613-728799 GCA_013399915.1 Illadopsis cleaveri
TCTCAACATCCCTTTCAGTGAAGATATTTTTCCTAATATTCATTCTAAACCTCCCCTGGCACAGCTAGAGGCCATTTCTTCTTGTCCTGTTTCTTGTTTTCTGAAAGACCAACTCCCACCTCACCACAAACTCATTTCAGGGAGTTGTAGAGAGGTAAGTTCTCCCCTGAGCCTCCTCTTCTTCAAATTAAACACCTCCAGTTCCCTCAGCTGCTTCCCATCAGTCATGTGCTCTGGACTCTTCACCACCTCTGTAGCCCTTCTCTGGATGCTCAATCTGTCTCCATGGAAGCTGCAGGCACATGTGCTGTCACTACAAGCATGCCCTGGTCGCCTTTCAGGTTGTCTCCACCAGTAACTTGCCTTTATTACTGCTTTGTCTTTGCAGGACAAATATTTCTACAAAAGTTAGTGGTTACAGGTGCCTCCTGCAGTGACTGAGGATGGGGTGTAATTGAATGGGCTTTTTCTTCTCCCTGTCAGATCTGTCTTTTCTAAACAGTAAACACTTTGGAAGACCTAAAACTCCAAAGTGTTGACTGGTTTTTAGGTCCTGGAGGATCTAAATCTCCCTCAGAATCACTTCTCTCCTGGGAGCTCCTCATAACCCACCGAGTTAACAAAGCTTGTGATCACTGAGCCACCTCCCTGTCAGATCTGTCTTTTCTAGCACAAAGAGAAAGGGAAGAAAAGACAGCAGAGATATCAATACAAAGGCTGCTTTTATATTCACATTTGGGCCCACAGCAGCAGGGACATTTTGAAGCAAATCCCCTTGTCTTCCCCGCTCACCACAGGCTGGTGTGAGAGCTGGATTTGGGGAGAGTGAATTGGGCTCCATGCAGAGGAAAGGAAAGCAGTTGCTCTTGTGCAGGTGCAGAGTAAGTGCTCTCCACCCCTAATGGGTGCTTGGCCATTTCAATAGCCACTAAACACAGGCCTGCTGGAGATGTTTGGCCACCAAACTAAATAATTTAAACAGGATTATGCCATATTCAGCGTAAGAAAAAGCAAAATAATTTTCGAGATCTACGGAGCACTTTCATGTGCACGGTTCAGCATTGCTGGCAATCTGAACAACTCGGGTCCTGTGGACCAAGGAATTTATTTGTTACTGCTCTCCATTAATTAGTTACAACACACCTCTACACAACTGAGTGCCAGGATACAGCATCTTTCTAATGGAGGGTACTGCAGAGGCAAAGAGCCTTTGGAGATAGCCCAAAATAGTAATTAGTTAATACTCAATTGATCAGAACATGAATGAAATAAACAGCATGGTTGCTGGCAGCATGATAGGCATTATGAAAAGCACCTTAGTTATTAAACAATCAAGTAGCACTTAGCTAAGGAGCTCACAGCACCAGATAAAAGACTGAATAACTAAAGAGGAACAGGCACGGGAAACAGGCAAAAGCTATTATCTTGTCAGATCTCTGAGATTTTCTGGAGATAAATTCGAAAATGTTCTGTATTACCCTGTCAAAAAAAAAAAAGTAAATACTCTGGCTGTACACTGTGCTGTGTGACTCTGCACATCAGGAAACAAAACCATTTAGGAAATGCATACACAATGGAAAGTTGCTTTAATCATAAATCAGACAATGACACGAAACATAAATATAATACTACAATTTACACACAGAAAATATAACTTGATTATCAACCCCCTTATTTATGAAAGTTAACTTAAAATTAGCACTTCAACAATCTACTATCAAGAAAAATTTGGAGCGGGATTGGAGACGTTCAGTTCAGACTTAAGGCATTTTAATGTGACTAATAAGCAGATTTCTAGTTGATTTTTATTCTCAGAAAACTACATTCATAAGAAACTGGATTTGTGTTTTAACTAATTTGAGGTAAAATGATGAAAATTTGAGGCTAAAAAAACCCTGTTGGCTGAATTCTTCTGGTCAAAGTGGTTTCAAAGGCATGATCTTGAGAAAGGATAAGCACCTCAGCTGATATCCCCACTTCTGTAGAACTCAAGACTATACCTAAGGATTTTGTGCATCAAGTTTTTTATAGGCCTGCACATCTCAGACCTTCACACGATGCATTAACTTTTGTGAAGGCTCAGCCTGGCAGAGTTGGCCTGGTTCTGCTCTCGTGGCTACACCCAAAAAGAAGGAAATGGTATTGCTGAGTGATTGTCAGACTGGATAATCCATGGATTTAGCCATGCATGGGCATGTTGATCTTAAAAGACATTTCTGGGGTAAAAACTCCCGTCCTGTGCTGGCAGTGGTCATGGATATCCTTTAGAGCACCGAAGAGATTTACCAACACATTTTTTCCTGTAGCAATAGTATTTGCACCACGGTGTCATGTCCAGCTCCCAAAACAGAACCATTATTGTCTCTCTGATATTGGGGCAACAGTATGGAAGGTAACAAAAAGCCATTAACACAAAGATCCATCAGAAAAGCAGGGGGGAAAATACACGATAAAGGATTAGTCATAAAAAAGGCTTGAAAGCTTTCCTTGACATCTTCTATGAGGAGAAAAGTACAAAAAAATTGTACAGAAATATGACAGTGTCCACCTAACTTCAACAGACTTGCTGGCTTAAAAGTTATCCACCATGAAAATGAAAATATTGTAATACCAGTAAGGGAAAAAAAGATGCTGACAAAGCACCTCTGAAATCAATATCAAAGATACACTTTACAGCAAAAGCAGACAAAGTAGCTTGTTCATGTAGAGCTGCAACCTCACAAAGAAACGAAAATCAACAGGCATAATATCATTTGCTTTTGTCATCTCCACAACTGATTATTTTCACACCTCTCTGTCCCAAACACTCCTCAGCCTCACTTTGCCTTGTGCTGCTCCTTGTCGGATATTCACCATCTGAACCACTCAAGTATCAACCATCTTAAAAAGAAAACATTTGCAATTCCACCACAAGTCAACACATGCCAAACTGAAATCAATCCCAAAGAATTTTAAAATACCATTTCTTCATCTCTGCACAATGCTTGAAAATCGTGTATATAAGTTTATACATTCACATGGTGTTTTACCAATATGGAATAATACAACCTGCTGTCACAAAATGCCTGAATGCAGAAGGAGACAAGAAGAACCAACATGAGAGAAAACACAGAATGACAGTCAGAACATGTTGAATGAGGGATGATTACTGGCACACTCAGCTGAGAAGGAAAGATTTCTGGCATGACTACATTTTGAGAAAAAACATGGAAATGGCAGGAGAGAGATGAGCACAGAACTATGTACAACAAACAGAGCACAGGAATGACAAAAGCCACACACATTTGAACCACAGAAAATTAGCAGTGAGGGGAGATAATTTGGAAAAGTTTGCTCTGTAGGGGTGGAGTTTAGGGTAAGGTTCAGCTTGCACTTAAGCAATAAAATATACATTTGAAAAGTGTTTCTTATCATTGAGGAGTAGGTGAGGCAAACGGGAAAACATAGAGTACAGCTGACACAGCTGAACTGTAAACACAAAGCTAGTGAAAACACAATCCAAGATAAGCTGAAAATAAAAACAGAGAATTACTATTTCAGTCAGAATTTCATTTTCATATTGAATTCATCCAAAACTGCCATTTCAAATGTAACTGAAATTGTCACAAAATTTCCCATCTGCCTCACAGGGAGACTGAAAACTCTCGGAGACTTGGTGCATCAATGTAGAAAAAGTTTGATGCAAAGAGTATGGCTTTGTTTTTCTAGAGCAGAAAGTATTTGGTAGAAAAGAGAGAGCAGGAATCATTTGAGATTATACAAGTACATCAGCTGGGACCTTGAGTGATTTTGTTTGATGAATCATGGGGTTGAGTAGGACAGACTTTTGAAGCAGTGCTTAGGATGGGATAGAAGGAGAGAATACACATGGCAGAGAAAAAGGAAAAATTATAGTGAATAAGCCAACACATAACCAACATAGTCAAAAAGGCCTGTGGTAAATATATTTTCAATTCCTGGCATAGATTTAAATGCATATTGTCTCTTAAATACATTCTGAAATATTAATATCAGATTGAAGAATGAAAACATTCGGAATGATATATTCAGTGTGTTTTCCCATCCCATTTTACACTAATGGCACAATTGATATAAGTCAATATGAAAATCAATGCTGAATATTTGGCACAGTACAGAGCTGCATGGCAAAATCCACTGAGAACTGATACATTCCAAAAATTAAGAACGTGTGAGGAAATAAATACAAATTAAACATAAGTAAATTACATAAAGGTTTATGATTTCAATGATGAAAAAGAGTGCCATCTGTTAAAATTAAAGAAGCCCTTAGTGGGACAGGACAGTTAAATATTATCAGTGAACAAAACTATAAATCCACATTTTTAATCACACAGTAATTTCCTTGTGTCCTCAGAAATAGTCTCACAGCCTTAAAACATGTTTTCCACTAGGAGTTCTTTAAACAGTGGGGAAAAGAAAAAAAAAATGGGTGTAAGCACGGAAAGAGGAAAGAAAAGACAAATGCACAAGGAAAAATATAGACATAGTTATTGAATGGGAAGTTTCTCTGCCTTTCTTTTAATACCTATGTATTAAAATTTGTATGTTGGGGTAGATTAGGAAGGAACTATAAAACTCCATCTTTTTTACAGAAGTTACAGAAGTCTTCATGTCTTCATTGTGCTGAGCTGGTCTACCCATGGACTGAAGAGCATCTGTTTTGTAGATGAACAAATAGGACTTCAAGGACAAGGACCGAAAGAAATTTCAGTTAAAATGTAATTATATGATGAAAAAATGAGTCTGTAAATGGTGTCAGTGAGTTCAATGTTCATTGCTGTGACTCCTGATGAGATTCAGTTGACTTACAAAGTTTTCTCCTTTTTGCCACTAACAATCTGCCTGAGATCTGAACATCAAGTTGAGATGTTTATGGTCCATGCGTCATCACCTACAATAAAGAGTCTACATTTGGGACTTAATTAATACAGCCAGGTCAGAAATCAGCTCATCCCTTCCCAGGGATGTGATGGCTCTGCAATGCTAACTGGTGTAAAGAATAGCACATACTTATTTTTCCACAAGAGTCAGCAGAAAGACTGAAAATACACAGGACATAGATCTACTGTCATTTCTTGCAGTCGCTTCTCTGACCTCATGCATTTTTTAAAATAACAAGTATTTTCTTTTCACTTGCCACAGCATTTGCTGTCCTTACTCAAGGGGTGTTTTGTCAGAAAGAGATGCCAGATCCATGTAAAATTATTGGCACTTTTACACTGCATCTTGCAGCATCCTGCTTTTTCTGAGTCTTGCTAGTTTAGAAGTGCAAGCAATTCTGATAAGTAAAGGTTGATTTAATTTTTCAACATTCGTAGGTTGATCTGTTTTGCTTTGCTTACACAATAATATGCATATTCAAATATCTACAGGCTGCAGTGGGGAGGTGATTAATGTTTTATTTCTTGTCTAGTCCTTCCCATTCCTGTCTGCCAGTTGTGTGATATTGGGCAGAAATACTTATGGGAAGGCCTCTCCCCACCTCTACAGGTTAACTGCTGATTAGGGGATGAGCTAGGGATATATTACATATAGAACTTTGAGTTCGATCTGGGCTTATGGATAATAACCACACTTTGTTCTTGCTGCTACTGGAAGAGAGTGATATGAGCAGAGCTACCTCATGCCAAATTGCTGCAGACTGACATTCTTAATTTTCAGAGGTAGGAAAACTGCCACCTCATTAAGAAGAACACTGTGTTATTAGTTTATTGGCACACTACCCGCACTGGAAAATGCAGCATGCCTGTCCTTGTGGCTAAAGGCAAAAACCTGGAGAAGCTTATAGGAAATTATTTCTTTGGACAAGAAGCAGAGAAATAGTGGCTTTAAAGAGACTTGACACAGCAGCTAAAAGTAAAGAACTTTCTCCTTGTGAATATATCCTCCCATTCCAGGATATCCTCCGAATCGGCGCATTTTCATCCACCTCAATTATTTTAAAGACCCGTGAATTTGAGACAGTTGATTGACATTCCAGCATGAAAAACTCCACAATCCAACAAAGGAGATGATATCACAAGCAGGTCAAAGTGCACTCCTATCATAATGTAGATTCCTCCCCGTTTTCCCCACCTTCTACATTCTAGTGACACATGGGAATAAGATTAATAGAAAGGAAAAGCAGCTTTCATTCTGAACAGTCTTTCTGAAAATCAGCATTTCCAGCATTTCAGTACTTATTTGCCACAGCAGGGAGCTAATCCTTTAAAAAACCCCAACCCAATCAGCCAATCCACCAACTGAACTGAAAGGATAATGACTTCTTTGAAGTTTTCTTTCATTGCACTGGGAAAGTTCAGATGTTCTTGCTGGGACAGTTCAGATGTCCCAACCCACACTAATTACCAGACAAGTCCTTCCCATTCATTTTCATTGTTAAATGCCAGAAGCCAAGGAAGGTAGGCCCATAATGAAGCCACTGCTGATTTTTGCACAGGTATTAGTCTCTAGCCAAGAGCTAATTCTCCATTTGAAAAACTTCGTTTTCCAGCTTCTGAAACTGCTCTTTCATTCCTAGCATGGTTTAATTGACACGTAAACTATCATGCATCTTGTTTTCCTTTCACATGAAAGATTACTTGCAAGTGGAATGTATCTAAAATGAATGGCTCTGCTCCATCATTGTGCACTGCCCTTTACAGGAGAAGCAGCTAACGGGAGAGAGGCATTGTTCTGGCTGGGATTTACAACCTCACATTGTCTAATTATTCACAACGCATTATCCATCATACCACAAACCTCTTCACAGGATTTGCAAAAAAATATTTGTTCCAGTTAAGGAACAAAACCTAAAACAGAGCAATCAAAAGTATGTGCAACCTGTAATCCTTTATTAATTTTTTGTAGCATCAATCCTGATGAAGTTCACTTTTTTTTTTTAGTTTTTTGGGTTTTTTTTTTTGAGCAATGAAATTTCTCGAAATTAATATGATCAGGTAGCAAGGCAAATTAAGTGTTGACTGAAATGATAAAATGTTTCTAATCTTCATACTAAGGAATTATTTTAATATCTTTCAGGTTGAAAAATCCTAATCTGCTTTAATTGGCTATTAACAATTATAATACAGCTGTAGAATTACACTGGTAATGAGTAAAAAATATTACCTAAACATTATAAATTGGGTATAAGTAGATTTTTAAATACCAGATGGGATTAGATGGGCAAAACCTGCTTCCTGATTATAAACCACTTTAGGTCAGAGATTAAATAGAGAAAAGGTAAATAATGGATGATATATATGACTGAATGAACACAAAGAAGTGTTTGGGGTTAGGAGGAAATGATCTGGTTTGTGCCTGACTGTTTCCCACTACAGTGATATCCGTGTTCCAACCACAATTGGTAAGTGGACAACTTCCCTGTTTGCAGTCTTGACATGGCAGAGAGATTATGGGGTTTTGAACTGATATTAAATTCTACCATCCCACACTTGATTCTATGTGGCAATGGGGTGACATTTTTGCATCTGCACGTGAGACACAATCCTCACAGTGCCTCACAGGCTCTTTATCACACCAACCAGCGTGGTGAGGGTGTCTTGGCCACCACTGTGAGGACAACGGGATCACCTGCAACTCCCTGGTGACTCACTGGCTAAGGGCACAATGTTTCTTGGGGTTTTCAGTTCCTGGGTGACGAAAATATGATAATCAGGATTGCTCCTATAGAACAAAACCTTCCAGTGAAGAATACAGCAGATACATCAACCTTGATTTATCTTCCTGTGGTGGACCCCTGCAGTAGGTCTACAATAAACACTGCATCAATAAAAGATCTTTTTACTGCATGGGTAAGAAAAGTAAAAACTTCAGTGCCAGAGGATACACATGGTGCCTCTACAGCCAGCCCTGAGTGCAATTTTCTCACCAATCCCACCTGAAATATTAACAGCTTTTGCTACCTCAGAGGAATAAATTCTGAGTTTCATATGTTCAAATGGATTACTGATCCCACATGCAAACTAGGACATTTTTTGGGAAGTTTAGTTTTCCAAACCACGCAGACAGGATGGCTTTTCTCAGTCAGCTTGTGAAACTAATGCTGTTCAAACTGAACAATTTACATCCCTGCTCAACACTACTGATAAGGAGGAGTACAAAGTGATTAGACCATCACCAACAGAGAATCTTCCAGCAATTTCCACGTGATGAAAAGAGCTGTCTCTGCTCATTTTCATGCTTTTCATTTTTGCACCAGAGATTATGATGTGCAACATATCTCCACATGTGCTGCAACAGGATGAGACCGCACGCACAAAGATAATCAAGAAAAGCAGAAAGTCACTTCAACTTTCCTTTAATCTGTTTGCTAAAATCTGTCATGTTCTGCCCAAATTACTGTCATTCGTACCGAGCACGCTGTGTTAAATCTTCAATCATGCTACCCAAATATGAGAAGTCTGGAAGCAGCCATAACGTAACTGGTGTCAGATCACCACAGCTCACACGTTTCCAGGAGCCTGACATCTCCAAATAAGAAGGACAGATCTTTATGGCATTTTTTGGGTGCCTGTCCATGTTTCAGACTGAATCATATACATGTCTCTGTATCTGTGGTGATTTATTTTTCTCTGAAACATTTGCAAAACATATGAAAACACAACCCACTGTGCAGTTTATCTGCTGCCTCAGAGAAGTCTGAGCCAGTCCATTGAAATTCTCTTGAGTTTGCCTCACTTACTTGACAACCCAAGCATAAAGGAAGAGGCACCATCAATAATCTACTGCACAAAAAGCTGGGTACAAATACCTTCTCAATGACAGATTAAAATCACATCTCTGAAGGGAGAAAGTTCATATCTGCACAGGTTACTAGCACAGATTTATCAGCCTAGAAATTCACTTGGAAGCAGAGGAATAGTTGATGGGTCAATCAGTTGGTTTGTAGGATCATACCAAGAAGGTGAGCTACACATGATGATACAGACAGATTTTTGTGGGTTTATCTTTGGAAGAGTGTTTCCTAGGCCCAACCACATTTTTAATAGCTATTACCACTTATCTAGGATAAGAAACCCCAATGCAACCTGCCTTCAAGTTAATGGGCTGCTCTGGGAAGCATGGTACACTGAATAAAACTCTGACATGTTAGTTCCACATTGGAGTGTGGAAAGAGTTAGAGGCTTAATTCTCCTCAGAAATCAACAAAGAATCTCTGTAGTGTGTGAATGGGGGATAGAAGCTTGTATATTTATATGTCTCCATTTTTATTCCAATTTCTAATTATTTATTTAAACTGCAACACATAGGTGCACACACTACAAGAGATTCTCTGCAGTTCCTGCAATAAAGCCAGTCAGAAATAATGGAGGAGCTGCATATTTGCAGTACAAACCCATTTTAAGTGGAAAATATCTCTGTGCATCAAAATAGATGTGAGGTCAAATAAAAGGGGTAGATTAAAACTCATTCCAGAGCCAAACTCCTACTTACACTTTCTGAGTGTAATCCAAAGCTTTGATTCTGCATACATGCATACGTTTAACTTGGAGCTAGGAGGAGTGAAATTTCTTGTAAAAATTAAATTATACATGTGCACTTGGAGACTCAGATTCTCATACACTCTGTTTACTCAAAAGGATAAAAGAGCCAGAAAAACATGCTAGACCAGAGAGAAACAAAGAGCAGATTCCTCCTGGAAAAGCTACAGCAGCTGCTTACATTAGAATCAGATTGGCTCTGGCTGTTCAATATTTAGACTCTTCTGTAGCACTTATCCAACCTGGACTATAACTTGACTAATTATGTGTGAAAGGCTTCCACTGAATCACATGCCTACGTTGAAACAGTCCTTAAATATTTATAAGTAAAGAATCTTATAGACACCAGTAATAGTTCCTTAAAAACAAAGCAGAGCCTTCCATAAAATAGCAAAAATCTTTATATTTCCTGAAAATACAAGGATTGAAGACACTTGACATCTTGCAGAATCATGCCCTATTGCAATTTTTTTGGAAGGGCTTACACCTTTTCCACAGCTAGGGGAAAAAAAAAAAGTTTTCTTTCATATTTGATTGATAGAAGTTTTCTTATGAATGTTTGAAATAATTAAATTATTAGTGATATGGTCTTAGAAACCTTACACAAATCATCATCTCTTGGGAGAACACTAAAGAAAAATCTTCAAGGAGCAAAGAATACTTATATTTCCCTTTTGAGCAAATTTCAGCTGCTCATACTTTATGAAGGAACTCTGTGTAAATGCAAGGCTTTCCTGCCAAAACCAAAACCTTCAGCATGTATTTTTCCCAGGTTCACTTTTTATTTATTGAAAAGGCAAAGTTTGGACTGAGGCTGACTTGCAGTGAAGTGAGTGCAGGTTGAGGAGTTAATGCCATATTTAATGCATCCTTGTAGGTAGATGTGTTCTTTGGGACACTGGTAATATCCTCTCTGGGACTTTCAGCAGCTTCTATGCCTCCCTCTATCTTAGTTTTTACACCTAAAAAATGTGAATGTGAGAATATCTGTGCTCTGCTGCAGAGCCCTTTCAGATTTTAAGGGTGAAAGGTGGAAATCAATGTGAGCTTCAGTCCTCAAACCATGACAATAAAAATACAAAATCGTGTCTGATGGTCTGAAAAAGTACCAAAGTACTGCTAAAATAAGAACCACAGCTTTTGGCTTTTGTGTGTATTTGTGTAGTGCCATTAGAAACAGTGAAGTTGCACAGATAAGAGAATGTGGAAGGGTTTTAGTCACAAATTACAGGGCTGGGGTTTTTTCCCTTAAAAGCACTTCTAGTAGAAACAAACAAAATTAAGGAAAATGACAAATTATTTCCCTCATCATGGAAGGATCAAGTAGAGATTTGTGTCTTTATTCTTTAGGGATTTCTATGACTGCATGAAACTATGAAAACTATATCCAAGGTAACAAAATACAGAAAAATACAAAATAACTTCTACCAACCCAAAGCAAAATGTAGCCTGGGGTGAAAAAAATATGAAAAATCTGTAAAGCAGAAATCTCCATCATTTCACCTTTGGATCTCAATAAATACTTAATTCCTTAATTTCTTCAAAGTATACAGTAAACGCCTCCATTTATCCACAATGTAGCCTGCCAAAACCAGCCTGGCAAACCACCAGGAGCTGGAGCCATTTGTGGTGGGACCTGGGTGTTATTTTACTGACTGGCAGAGTCCCTGGGCAGTTCTGTTGGGTTTATTTCATGCACATAATATACAGGAGTATCTCTAAGGCAACAGAGAGCTCCTGAGCAGAGACCAAAAGGCTTTATAAAACGACATTCTGAGAACAGCCAGCTCAAGAAAACGCTTTATTCTGAGGTTTATTGGAAAGAAACTCTATTACAATCATTAACTGCCTACTGTAGACTCAAGTAGAGGCTTATTTTTATAATTTAGGCTTTACTTTTAAAGCGTTTGACTTCTGAAGATGTACACAATCAATTCATTGCAACACAAGACAGGCCCTGAATATATCAATGGTGACCAGTGGGAATTGTGTTTATCACTTCCACACGTTTCAGAGACCATTTCTTGTGACTACTGCACTTCGAGAGGGTAAAAACCAAGCCTCAGTCTTGAAACTAAAGGTCCTGTTTAAAGGATTGATTGACTTAATAAAGAAAAATTGGATAGGAACCAGTGCAAGCGTGCCTACAGATAAACCCATTTCTGGCTGAGTAGGTTTCTCTTTCAAGAGTTATTTATGTGTGATCTGGTAACAACTATTGAAATTCTGAGCAAAATCTTGCCTGTGCAGTTGGGTCTGGCTCTGCAAGGCTGATTATTCATCCAGTGCTGTTCTCTGTAACCCCATAGGCCAATATTTTGCTACTACAGTGATGGGCTAGCTAATTGTAAAATCTTAATTATGGACTGATAACTTTGAAAACCCTAATTTCTTTCAGAAAAGAAACATAAATCACCAGAAAATGAAATAACTGCTTTCAGATCAAAATACTAAACCTAAAAATGTCTATTAGGATCCATAGCAAACTGTTCCAGTGTACTTTGAAGTGGAAATTCAGAGAATTTTATGAAATTCTGCAAATCTTGAGTTACACTTGGAATGCATTTCCAGTGGGTTATCAGAACTGAGCAGCTACTCCATGAGCAGTAATAGGTACAGATAAAGAAAAGCAATAAAATTATTACCACTGCGTGGAAATTATGGAAACGTTATATTTAACGTGCTCATCTGGAAAAAAAAACCCTGCTGCATATATTCCAGCAGGGTTATAGGTTTTCCTGCAGGCCTGCATGTGAGGACTTCACACAGATGCTGAACTTGCTTGTGATTTTGTAGTTGCTTTCTTAAGAGAATAATATTTCCCTTCCTGTTCCTGTACCAGCCAACATCTTGACTTGTATGCAAAAGGAATAAAAACTACAACACAAGTTTTAACTTCTGTGCTCTTTTGATCTCAAACCTCCCTCCAGTGACAGGTATCAAATTCACTGCAGGTCCAGCTGAGGTACTGAAGGGGTTCCAGATCTACCATTCACCCCTGACCCTCCTACCCTACAAGGAGAGTGGAAAATCCCAACACAATATTGTGTCTTTCTGTTCCCCAGCTTAAAAAAACCCTCCTCTGTAAATGCACATATATATATATACAGACCTGCCTGAGGCTTTTGAGGAAGATGCCTTGCATCAGCCTTTCAGAAGGCTCAGAACTCCTTTGTTGCCTCTCTCCTGATCTCTGGGATGAACTATAGAGCTACATTAAATTTTAGTCACTTACACTTAATCCTGAAACCCGGGAGTAAAACAGTGCCCTATTTTTAGTTGGAACTCATTTGTAGTGGTAAAAAACTTGGGTGGTGCTCATAAATTCCTAGAAGAGAAAGTCCAGTTAAAGTGAAACATTAACAGCAGCCAAGGCTGCTGCCTATCAAAGTGTTAGAGCATAAAGCAACCCAGTAAAACTTTGTCATCCAATGTACTGGTGGAGCTGCAGGGCAAACAGCCTTCAAGGAACATATTGCATTGCCTGGGAAACCCCAAATCTGATTTAACAATAAAAAACAAATAGAGTTCAACAGAAATTACTCAAAAATCAATGGAATTGAATCTTATCAGTTAAGGGGTTTTTGAGCATATTAGAGGGCTCTGGTTAGGGTATCTCGCTGCCTGTTGTTTTATATTTGATTTTGCTAAAGGGCATGAGACTCTATTTTATTCTTTAACAAGACACGAGTCTTAACTTGGTCTTTGTTCACTAGAGAGCAGAGGCTGCAGACCTGGCTTGCTTCCACTGAGGGGATTGGAAGGGGAAAATATGTACATTTCCCTGCTCCACACCCACCTGCCAGAAAACAAAACACATCCACTAACATCAGCAGAGATTCAATTACAGAATTAATCCTTTCAAGCAGGTGCTTTCTGGTGAATCCAGTGCCAGAAATGGGCTCCATGTCAGGTAAATCCAACTTCTACTGCCAAGGAGTTAATCAAATAGTTATTATAACTTATTACTTGTTTAATTTGAGGCCTGCAAAGCACTGTAAACATTTCCGAGTTATTCATAAGTAGCACACCAATTATCCATGTCCAGATACCAGGGCAGATAGATAAATCGATTATTTTGCAATTTAACACATGAATTAATGAATGTGTGTCTGTGTCTGCAGACATTGTTCAGAAATTTTATGTGCAAGTCTGTTTCTTACATCACCTGGCATCTTTTCCACCAGCAAAAAATGTCAAGGAACCTTTAAATACATATGTAGACTGCCACGCAATCTACAATGACTCTTACTAACAGCTTTAAACCATGAAGTAAAAAATAAGGTTGCAATATTAATGTTCACTGGTGCTGGTTACACATCATTGTACAGACAAAGGAGCTGTCAAAGTGGATCAGGAGACTCTGGCCTTTTAAATGCTTTCTCTGAGGGTGGCTAAGTTTCAGAGAAAGTGAACCTCCCTTCCAAGTATAATGCACTAAACCAATTACACCAAACGCAGCAGGTGATTAGCTTATGCCCTGAAGCATGAGATTTGATTATTCTTATCTTGGTTTGCATACTGGAGCTACAAATATTATTAACGGTCATAAAATCATCCAGCCCTTAAAAAAAAAAATAAAAATTAAAAATCTAGTCTGAAAATTTGATTTGATGACCTCTGTGTGTGGCAAATTCCAAATGTCCCTTTTGTTTAAGCTGAATGCCTTGGCTGTCATGTGGTCACCTGTGTTCATTGGTATCACAGGACATGAGGACAAAACCTGAGCACTTTGCCCTTGGAGAGCAGGTGTGAGCTCCACAACTGTGGACTCCATGCAAATCTAGATGAATAACAGCATATAAATTGTCCTTGAGATCACTTTGAAGGGAAGCAATGAAAAAGTTTCTTCATGGAAACACTACAGATGGGGATGCAGGGTTTTTCATTATTAGGTCATAGTTTATTGGGAATGTAACACTGCCAGAATTACTGAAAAGTGATCCAGAGACCACTGACAGCAATGGGAAATTTTCCATGGATTTCAATGGGCTTTGGGCTAAGCCTCAGATGAGCTAAATCACACTGCCTAGTTTGGGCTGTGGCTGAAAGAGGTGATTCCCAGTCCTGTTTAAATTAGGGTGAACCACCAAGGAACGAGTCATAACCTCTCTAAAGATCTTTCCCCAGACAACCCACAAACCAGGCTCTGCTTCAGTATCGAGCACTTCCACCCAGGCCTGTCAATTTACAATTACACTGGTTGGATTTCAAGTACCATTCTGCTGCCCTGCTATTCCACCGTGAGTTTTTCAAAATCCTCCAGATTTTAATTCATCACCCTGCACTGGGAAGCACGTTAGTGCAGAGTCATTTTGTCTTAGTAATAAATAATTTCCTCCAAGACACAAACAACAGCTCCTGCTTTTTGAAAGCTTGGCTGGGAGAAGGTTCTTGGATAAATAGCCTCACTTAGAAAACATATTTGCAAAAGCCTTTGAGAAAGTGCCATGTGTATGACAGTTTCAAATGGTGCTTTAAGAACACTGTACTCGACCTGACACAAAACTGAAGACTTTTTATTGGAACTTCCAATCCAAATGTCCTTCGGGCAACCAGCTAAATCATAATGAGTTGTTTATTTGTGTTTGGTCTTTGAAACAAAAAGAGAGCAAAGACTGAATCAATGACCAAAAACATGAAATCAATCACATTAAGAACACACTAAGGAGTGTCTCTCAACTGTTGTGGGTTGCTTAGTCCATTTCCAACAGGCATTTAGGGTCTGAACTTGCAACAGAGTGAAAGAGTACATTTGAAAGACCCAACAGCAAAATTTGTGACTTTAAGGTTATGATTCTTTTTTTTTTTTTTTTAAGACTGCCAAAGAGTACATCTTTCTTTTGTTTAAAAGTGGGAAAACTTTAGCTCTTGAAATTTATTAAGATTGAAAAGGTAATGAAATTTGCATTTCCTCCATTACTGATCCTAAGGCTGCTATGCTAAGGAGCATGGCTCAGGTGATATTGACACACAAACAACTTTCCAGGAGACCTTGGAAAGAAAAGGAACCAGTTGGGTGAATTAACTGGTGCCTAAGGTCAGTATGTTGCTCTGGCCAAGTTTTCCTATGTGAGTTCATTTAAGGACTTCATTCCCTGAGTTCAAGATGTCGATGCCACCGAGACCCAAATACCTCCTGTCACCTGAATTCCCTGACCACGTTTCAGCCAGGAAGGGATCTCACACTGAGATTATTATAGGACCATAATGCTGCTCTGTTCTTGATTTGCAAGTCAAACTAATTGAAATACCAGCTACACTTATTTTCCAATGGTGCCATAAGGGAGAAATCTCAGGATGTAAAAAGGGAAAATGCATTGTCAAAACAAACTTTTGTTCTGTATCTTCTCAAAGAAGGAGCTTGAAAACTAATTTAATTTGCCATTTATGTCCGGCAGCATAACTTCTGAAATATTGAACTGCAGAAAAATTTTATTAATTCAATCCAAATGTGAAATTGGGAGGCTTGTCCACTCACTCAGGCCCTAGCAGCTCATAAATTGTGCTTTTCTTATTTCTCTTATCAAGTAAAAGAAAGCCAAACCACTCTATGAGTACTGAAATTTCTCAGCTGCTCCAGTCCCAACAACATCTCAGCTAAACTCAGCTCCTAATTTGGAATTTGAAATAGCTATTTGTATATATATGTTTACACATACATCCTAAAAATTCATGTATGTATGTGTATACATACACCTACTCCCTACATACGTACTCTGTGAGTAGGCACCTGCCTTGGCAATCTCTTAAGCAGACAGATTGAATACACTTAAATTGCTACAGCTTAATAACTCTGAAGCTCCACATGAATTGATTTTAGTGCTATTATACTGCCTTATCAGCAAATCCCCTGTCAAAGGAAAGGATTTGAGTGCGTCTGCCTGTGTGTGCACGCCTGTAAATAAGGGAATTTTACTACAGGGGTAGTACAACCTACAAATCTAGCTTTAAGAGTATCATCTCCAGTGCACAGAGGTCATGTTTTATGGTGGTAAGGATAAGAGAAGAAGCATCTTATGGGCAAGGTGCTGCACTAGGACTTCAGAGGTTCAGGTTCAATTTCTCGCTCTGCTTTTCATGACCCTGGACAACTCACAGTTAAAAAAAAATGTTCAAGTCATCTTTTGTCTGAAGGGCAGTATTGCCTTCCCCTCCTCCTTGGTACTTGCACATAGATTACACACACTTTGCACCAGCTCCTGGGAGGTGATTTGGGGGGGAAGGGTACTCTCTGAGGTTTTTTACTCTGGGTAAACACAGCACCTTAAACAGCTCAGCCCTACACCTATGAATTTCAGTGGCACACAAACACTTAAATAATTATGCTTCAGAAATGAGGACCAGAGATGGTCCTCATATCACATTTCAGCTCTCCGTATTCTAAGAGAATACACATTAATGCCATTTAAAGTAGGGGATTACTAAGAGGGAAAAAAAGGGGGGATGGATGGTAGTTGAGCAAAGGATAATTAGCAGGATCTGTATTCCTACCAGGTATTACACTACACCAGCTAAGAATACAAATGGAAGGGTCACATATGCAAACATTGTATTTACATTATTATAGCAAAGAGAGATCCAAAGTTACAGTTGTCATTGACAATCATAATTTATTTTTATAATATCCTATCCATGAGCCACAGAATATCTTTCTGACAACAATCTGGGAAAAAGATGGCCAGATCAGAATTTGAATGTATTAAATTAGGAGTATTCCATTTTTTAAAAAAATGTCAGATTTGGGAGAAAGATCCCAGCAAACATAGCTTCAACTTTCAAATGTTGTTTTTCATGTGTGGGCAGTGTTTAGCAAGTTACCTTTTTTCCTCTTTTTTTTTCCCCCATTTTATCGATTTTTTCCCTTGAGCTTGACATGGCCAAGAGCTGGGCAAGCGGCTCCCTCTGGTGCTGAACCAACGAGGCTCTCCAGGTTTTTGCTGTCTGCACTTCGGTTTGGAATCTGATTGTTCAAACCCAAAATTAAGAAAGGCTGGCTTTGATAGTCTGCAAAATTATTTATTTAGGCAAGCAGTGAAATTGTCCCCAGAGAGACAGCTCTGAAAGCACCACACAGCTCACTATGGTATCACCATGCCACATATCTAAACCAAACATAACCCACTGCTTTAAGAACCAGCTTGAATATTTGAAATATCAACTATTTTCTGAATTAAAGTGACACAGCAGCTCAAGTATATTATCAGCCAAATGTCAAGTAACTTGCTGCACTAACACCAACCACAACTTTTTGTGCTTAGAATTACACAGCTTGGTGTTTATGTATTTTTTAGTTCTACCAGAATTTTCACTCTGTGAAACCAAGCCACTGTAGTACTGCAGTTAGTACTTCTCTGGATTTCTGATCCTACATAAAATATGGAGAAGAGGTGCAATCACAGTTGGTATCACAGATGTTATCATTGTTCTATGGCAGGTAAAGTTGTGTCACAATTTTCATTACATTTTCCTTAATATTCAGAGCTATTTTTAAAACATGGAAAAAATTATACATATAGATTTCTGCCTAGGAAGTTACAATGCTCAGGGAAATATGTTTATAATCAAGGAGAAAAATTAAATTCTAAATACATTTTAGCAAAGTATTAAAAAACCTAACTGGATTCTAACTCATCAAAAATGCTGATTCTTTTCACAAATATAATCTAGATTTAGAATAAAATTATTTTGTTTAAGAAACAAAGTCATTTTATGAATGGCTATACCCACATACATTGAGGTGCTTTGTTATTTTGGAAGCAACATGCTTGAAAAGAATTAAATGTGGCTGCTTCACAAGAGCTGAAGAGCATCCATCAGGGTCCAACACGATTCCCCACGTCAAACTCTCCTCATTTTCAAAGATCATTACAAAGGGCAGGCTCTCAAGAGGAGATCATTCTTTGCACTGTTGGTGTCTGAACCACGAAGAGATGCCAAATGAAGACACATCTGTGGCTCCCCCATTAATAGGAGGTTTAATATTCTCTTGCTTTATCTGCTAGAGCCTTTATACAAATTCTCCCAACTTTTGAACTATGCAGTGTTACACATAACGATTTGAAGAGGCAGCACTGTATTTTTTCCATCTGCAGTGAGCTTTCCAAGCATTCATTAATCCTCACAGCATCTCAGGGTAGCAGTTCAATTTATGGATGGGAAAACAAAATAGATTGAGTGCTGGAATTCATTTTAATGTAAGTGCCAAGCAAAGGAATGACAGCAAAAGTGCTCCCAGTGTTTCTTCCTTGTGGAGATGCAGCAGCTGAATCTTTGTACATGGGGCTGCTGCAGAAATCTGGCACAGCATCATTGCTGCATCTCAGCCTCAGCACCAGGCTGGAAAATGGAAAGCAAAGCCTCTTCATCCTTCTAGTGAACTGGGTATGACGAAGGGGTAAAAAAGGAAAAACAGGGGAAAAACAGGACAAAGAGAAGAAATTGAGGCAAGAGTGATGGCGATGCAAAATATTGCTGGGCTGTCAAAAAGACAAGCTGTGGCACCCTTTAAAGTCTTCTCCATCATTAAGGTTCCAAATGCTACAAAATTTATGTTCAGGTAGTGATCTTGCTCCTCATTATTCTAGCAAACTTACTACTGAGTAGAAAGTGCCTAGTTTGGCCTCAGCAACAAGCTTCAAAAACGTCAAGGGTTGCAAGAGTACAAAATGATGGACGTGAACAAAGAGGAATGAAATCAGTATGGTTTGCATACTCTAAAAATTGCTCTACTCTTAAATGTTAGATGCAGCATATATTCCAAAACAATAGAAAATCTCTCTTTCTTCAATAGCCTCTTAAAATAATGTTTGTAGTTCAGTATTGGTTAATCTGGGCTTTCACTTGCCATGTGGTATTTGCCTCTGCATAGGCCACAACGTGCCAAACAAAGGCTAAAAGTCAATCCACATTTTTATACGTGGATTTTTTTGAGAATAAGCAAATTAAATAGCAGAGAAAAGTAGTGCTAACCATGCATTTTCCATTAATTCACTAAAGACACAAAAATCAACAAAGTCACTGTGTGATTAAATGAAAAGCTCTTCCTTCACACACACTTGCTGCATCTTTTGTTGTACCTATGAACTCCAATAACAGTGCTGCAATCCCACTGATACTGGAGTCAGACCACTCATCATTTCTGTGGTATTTTTGCACTACCATACAGCATAATACATATAATCTATATATAATTACTTCTGCTTTAACTGAGCCTACCAAAGATGAGAAAAGTTCTCAAATGTTTGATGATTTCCTTTTCAGAAGTGTCTCCAGATGTTTATTTCCCTGAGCACGCTGTATTTATCTCTCTGACCACTGTACTTTCACACAATATTTCAGTTCTCCCACAATTTATGCTGCTTTCCCATGTTGTGAACACCCAGACTCAGTGAAACTGTGATAAATCACAGAACTCAGAGTGAAGCCTAAATTCCTTGGAACACAAGAAGTATTTATATTTTCATCACCTTCTCGTGCATTGTCTTGCAGGAGAAGGTGATGATTTTGGCTGAACCTCCTGGTTGTGCAAGGAATACAAACAATAATTAATAAAACCTCAGAACTCAGCTCATCTGTAAGTTAGTAGCATCTGATTTTCATTTTACTGCAATATAAATTGCTACCTGGCTATGTCTTTCAGCAAAACTTCACCTGCTTTTAATTTTCCAATAAATATGTTCAATTGGCACCAGTCCAAATTTTTCTGAGTTCAGGAGTTTGGGTTGGGTTTTTTAATAAATTCAAATACGTCTCAGCCAGAGATGATGTTTCACCAGAAACAACAGATAAGCCAATTCTGAAGAGATGCTGAATAAAGTAAAAGGCAGGAGTCAAAAATAAATACCTGTAAGTATATCCCTATTTCCTTAAGATAAACTTCCACCATATTGAGTGCTGAAAAATAACTCTACAAAACTTTAACCAAATTTCTACATCAAATTTATATTTCCAAATTCAGAAACCCCTGTGCTGTTTTATGGCAACTGGAATGGAAAGTCTCCCATCCACTTCAGAGGAACAATTTCCTTCCTGTGAATAATAAAGTTCCTCTTGATAGGAAACGGATCAAATCCTAAATAAATAAATAAGCACATCTGGTATTTATTTATCCCAGTCCTTGGAAATTTTATGCTAATTGCAGTTCTGTTACTAAGGCTCTGGAAAACATAGTTGGGTTTATATTATTTTACTGGAATACACAGATAGAAATTCTTTCTTTCCCAGTGTTTCTCCCCTCTGTATAGTCTATGAAGTGAAGCTGATTAACAGTGTAGCTGACCAGTTCCTACTATTATGCTCAATTAGCAGCAAGTTATCATCACAAAAATTCAATTTGTCATCTTTTCTGGCACCTCTTTCTAGTTTCATTCTCACTGTTTTCAGTCCCCTCATCTTTCCCATCCTTCTGTTCCTTCTGTGCAGGTGACTTGAGCAGCCCGTTCCTCAGCAGAGAAAATATATCTGAAAACGTCCCCCAAACCACAGTAAAAAGACTGTTTATGTTGATAGAACTACAAAATTTCATTTTGAAAATATACCTTGAAGGTAGATACATGCTTAAAACTCTAGAAAGGCTTCAAATAATTTCATTTTTCTTCCTGACTTTGCAAAAAGTTCTGCAGCCCACAAGACCTATGCACAGGTATTGCTGTTTCCTAGAAAGTTGCAGAAATCAACCTCACATCTGGTATCAAAACAACCTGGTCTTTTCCACAACTAAAATTGGTCTCCTGTGAAGCTTTAATCCTATTTATGCAAAGCTATAACCTTAACTGGATATACAGCAGATTTCTGGCAATTACTCCTCTTCCCCACATGGACCTCCCCAGACAGATGTTGAACTTAAAGCTTGGACCACCAATACATGGAGCCCAGGAGAAATCTCTCCAGCTGTCAGCAGCAGCAAACTCTTATCCTATGCACTGAGAAGTTTTGATATGAGTGAGACAGAGTTTTCCAACTTTTTACACAAGAAAATGCATGTCCTATGCAAGCCTGAAGTTTTAATTTGGTTTTCTAACTCAGCAAGGTGTACACCACCAGGCTTTGTTTGCACTTCTATGTACTTCTTAATCAGTTGTTGATGCATTCCAAACTCTCTGAGAAGCATCCAAATTTGCTGACAGTTAAGTGACAAAACAGGCACGAGGAACTCTGCAAGACTCTGAATGCTTCAGTCAACTTTTCTTAAAAGAAAAAAAAATTAAAAGAGCAACTGCAGCACATTACTGGGCACAAGAAAGAGAGAAAACACTCATCAGTGTTTTTTGACTGGGGAAGGGTCTGACTCTAGTAGTCATAAATCTCTGGGAAAGCAGCTTTCATCAGTTCTGGCCTTTCTAAACCAAGACAAACACCACGTGGAGTGGTCACAACTTCAGTGTATTTTACTGAGCTCATCCTGCTGGCTCTGATGGGATTGTGGGAGTGTAAAAGAAACAGAATGGAGCCACATATCCCAGCTGGGTGCTCTGCACCTCCTGCCCTTGCAGCTGGAATGCTCATCACAGCCAGCAGGATACCCAGACTGAAGGGGTCTGAGTGGGCAGGTGCCCCAGAGCATCCCAGTGCTCACAGAGAGGAGAGGTCATCACATGGAAATCTTTGGCTGAGGCCAGGCTGGTGGCCCAGCAACCACTAAATGAGAATTTGACATCTCATGCCACTCATGGAACTCGTAAAACCACTGCCAAAAGTGGGTAAATGCTGTTGTGCACAGTTCTGTTTCTTTCAGTGAAGCTTATTTCTGCCAGGTCTCAAACATTTTATTTCTTTACGCATTCATTCTTCTTCCTCAAAAACATTTGCAACTTTTCTAGAAGTTTCACACCCATCTGGCGGCTACAGCCTGGATGAGACCAGCAAAGGCCACAGGTCCACTACTTACACTGACTACTGAAGCACTGCACAATCTCAGATTATTCCCATTTCAGGTGCTTTCCATCAGAAATAATTAGGATATTGGTAACTCCTCACTGCTGAAAAGCACTAGGAGATTTCAAGTAAAAATTGAAGTGGGATCAAACTGTGCCACTAGTAACCACATGGACTTGGGTACAAAAAATTAATTTCTTTGAAAGACTCTATCTCTGCTTTTCCATTGCAAAATTACAGACTCTCATCATATGGATTAAAGTACAAGAGTTCTGTAAATACTGTTTATCATCTGAAAAAAAAGTATCCCAAGGCTAATTTAACAGCAAGAACTAAATAGAAAGTGCATGGCACCTCTACCAGAAATTATGGTTGTAGATTTTCTTCCTTCAATTAATAATAATTAATTTAATTAATGCCATACACCCTGATTGGCTCTGGGATCCAACAGTCACGAATCACTGTTGACCCATGAACACAAGTATTTGCTTGCAACCCACTGTTGCTTGAGGAATTATCATTATTACAGTGTATGGGGACAAGCACATTCAAACAGTAAAGCAAACAGGAAAATAAACAAAGAACTTATTCAAGCAATGACCTGTCACTTGAAGAACTAGATTATGCTGAAATGCACACACAATACAAATGATAATGAACAGTAACAAGGGATGCAGACAACCCGTCTAGTGAGTCACCAATTCAGTTCTCTAAATGCTTCTGATGCTCAGAGGAAAGACATTTTAAAAGCTCAAATGCAAGTCTGTTCTCATTGAGTGCCTGTTCCTTGGCAAAGAGGGAATGACAGGAGCTGTACCAATGACACCACAGGAAACACTCCTTGACCCTTTCCAGCTTAATGGAGATAAACAGCAAACTTTCTAACCCTGACAAATTAATTTTAAATAAGAAATACTGGCATCAAAGTCACCATCTAAACTGCCCGATTGCACAGTCAGAAATTCTTATTGAAAACATCTTTATGTATAGATTCATGAAGGCTATGAAAATTTTTGCTTAAATAAGGAGAGTAGGATTGAACTCAGCATCTCTGAACTATTTCATGGTAATAAAACACTCCATTCAGAGGAGCCCAGAGAAAGCACTAAAATCTACATACATTTCATGAGATAACTTCTCAGATTTGGTTCCATTAACTTCATTCAAATGCCTACTCAGCAGTCACAAGAAGTTCAGTCTTACCAGACTGAACAAAATAAAACCATGGCAACAATTTCTGGCAGACTCAGCATATCTATAAAATGGTATTATGCCCAGCAACTATTGACCCAAACATATGGTGAAGAGAACCAGGACCTGTTCAACCTCTGATTTAACATTTTTGCACAGTGAAGGATTTAATTGGGTCTCTAACTGCACACACAGTGAGCTACGTAGGTGATATACGTAATTACAGATGTTTTTGCATCACCAGTTGCAGTGGAAAGAGAACTTAGGTAAAAACAAAACCTGTGGCTAAAAAATCCTGTTAAAACAGCCAAACTTGAGTCCTCTCCTCAGAGCACATTTCCCTTCATAAGCAGATCACCCTCATTTTATTCCAGCCCTTTCAGTACAGCTTGGCTGTAAATAACGGCTGAAAAAAAGATGTTCATGAAAGCAGAAGAAGGTGGGAATATAAAGCAACAGAAAAGGATAACATGAAAGAGGAGCTTTCCTCACAGCACTGCAGGAACACTGCTCTACTCTGCTGAAGGATTGAACTCCACAGCTCCTGCTTGTTTTTAAGAGGGCTTAAAAAGCCGATGATAAAATAATCAGAATTACAAAAAAAAAAAAAAAAAAA
>VXBB01043981.1:730951-760234 GCA_013399915.1 Illadopsis cleaveri
AACCTGTCAGGGCACCCCACTGCCCCATCTCATCCCATCTCTCACTTCCCCCTTGCTCCTTTTTCTCGCCTGACCTGGTACAGATTTCATCCGAGACTTTCCAAGACCTTTAATTATTCTATTAATGTGCACCCATAAATCTTCCAGAGCAGCATTTCATTAGGCAAACAGCAATATACAGTGCAGGGATGTAAACACAGGCACCAGGGGCTAGAGAGGGAGCAAATTACACACTGAAGGCATAGCTAAAGCTAAATCAGAATTGGTCAGTCTTGTTTTCCAGGGCTTTTCTAGAGAAAAAATGATTTTTCTTATTCATCCTTTTTCTTTTTTTTCTTATTCATTTTTCTATGATTTTTTTTAAATTATTTTTTTCTAATTTAAAAACAAGTTGCCTGGGAACAACTTGTGTCAGTAGATCACCAGGTTACTAGAGCAAGCCCCAGTTTACAGCACCGTAACAAGGAAGAACAGTGAGCCCTCTGCAAGCTTGCACTCAGCATAGAGAGGGAAAACAAAATAAAAAGTTCACAAACATCTTAACTACTAGTGGTATATAGCCATATCATTTGCATATTTCAGAAAATGAAAAGCAGGTGTTTCAGGTTTTTTTTTTCTCCTTGGCAAATTGGGAATCACAAAATGGCAACCTGAGCGGTGGAGACAAAATCTGAGTCCATCCAAGCAGGGCAGGAAACACCTCCTGGCTGACTTGGGTGATCACACCTGTACTGTACAGAGTGAGATTTAGATGTTTGATCCCTCAGAAGGTGAATGGAAGAGGTTATCAGGGATGTGCAAGCAGACAGGTGTGGAAAAACTTCAAGGGAAAGTATGAGATTAAATAGAGGTCTCAAGTACGGGTGCAGGGGAGGCAGAGACAAGGAGAGGGGAAGGCAAGAGGTGCAGTGAGGTCTTCCTGGGCGAAGTGGAAGGGTGGAAAGAAGCAGATGCAAAGGGTAGACTAGGGCTTCCTCACCTGGGAAATATGTCCTTGTGAAGGACTATTTCACATACTGTTTTCCAGCGTGGAAATCAAAATCACTTCCCAGAAATTGCATATGGTTGAATTTTGAGGGCTGAAGGTGAAGGGCATTAAACTCTCTTAAACCCATTTTCTCCAACAAAAGAAGAAAAAACCCCTCTAAAAATCAAGGATTAATTTAAGACTGTGTCCAGGAAAGCTTCTTCACAATTCTTGTATGAGACACACATGTTTACAGTAAAAGCCAAATTCCACACCTGAGAAATCAGTGGAAGAACAGTTTTATTCCTTAATGGCCATGTTGGATGCAGAGCCATCTGGAAATCCTGTAGAGATTCCAAAGACAGCACCTGTTTGTCAAACATGATGCAGTTTTGAAGTCCTCAGGTAGTGTGACTAACAGGATTCCAACCCAGAATGCTTCTCCCAAAGTCCAGTGCATGAAAATATTTGGTTTGTTTCTGTTTTCAAATAAAACAAGACCTTGATTTATCCTCTGGAGCAATGATTGTGACTTTGGAATATGCAATCTCATCTTTAGCTGCTGCTGAATGGCTGTGACAGCGAGGGCTGATGCTCCCATCTGCCGTGTGGCACTGGATGGAGCAGAATGAGCCCCAAAAACGGGTTGGCAGATGCAGCACCTCCACTACCCCTCTGAGGGTCTCTGGGAAAGGCAGCCCCCTCCCCACATGTGCACCACAAACATAGGTGGGCACATTTTTCCACACGCTCAGGTGGAGCCATGGATGCTGTGAGGAGAGAAGACCTCCAGAGAGAAAGGACAGAGCTGGGAGCAGCTGTTCCATACAGCACAGTACCTTCTGCAGCATGGGATTTCCAGCTGGGAATCTGTACAGTTGTTTTAGCTTGGGAAAATCAGCCATCAGCCCTTCACCTTCAGTCTCAGCACTGGCAGCAGGAGAGTCCCTGCACTGGGGCAGCCACAGAGGGGACAGGAAGGCAGGGGTAGGGGAGAGCTCTGTGTGTCAGGAAGGTAAGTCAGACACATTTCTGAAATGATTGTTAATTTGGCATTCCCATCTTGAGAGGCAGATTTAACCTTCTGGCCAATAAATTATCCACGTAATCCCCACCACTGCAATGCCTGAATTCCTTAAGAGCTTTAAACTGGGCATCCAGATCATCAAGTTCACAAAGTCTCTGCACAAGGCTGGCGGCTTCAGGCTCACTCAGGTTCTGCAGCGTGTGGAAACTCGAATGTAACACAGCCTCACATATCAGTTCTACCTTTCAGAACGAGGGTGATTTGTCAGGATTAGCCTCAGGGGTATTTCTAATACCTTCCCTTTACTTACAGTGATTAAACAGGATTGAAAACATATTCTGGTCTCTTCTAACTCCTACATCTTTTGCTGGGGATTTATACGGAAGGGAAGATGCTGTAAGGCAGCAAGTACCTCATACATCTCCCAAGGACAACATAAAGTCACTTTATTAATACAAGTTTACCCTTCCCCAGCTTCTAATAGTAGTTTTTTTGTTACCACGTGGGTCTTGCCACATTAACACTCAACCAGAACCACCCCACCAAAATTTATGAAGAATAATGGAAAATAATTCTATGGCTTACTGACCAAAAGTGAAAAGAGAAGACTTCCACACTTAATGTAATCATCTCTGCGTCTGTGAGACAGAGGAAATGAAGGTGCCCTAAACATGACAAACAGAAAATGATATGTACAAAAATAGGGGAAGAGAGCTGCAAAATAAAGCTGTCTTTTGTGACTGTCCAAGGGAGACTGAAAAGGCTGAAAATGAATTGCAGAAAGGATGACTTTGAAAAGAAATTGTCAGCTTGCTTAGCTTCAAAATTCACATCCTCATCCACAACCTTTAGACAGAAAGCAAAGTGCAGATGCCCAGGAGTTTTGAGGCAGAGGATAAGACCTTTATGTTTTCTTTTTGGATTATTTACTTATTCACTACATGATTGTAGCTTAAATTTTCATAACAGCAGGGCTTACATTATTAAGAGATATATAAGTATGCATAACAAATGTTAATAAAGTATTGGCAAATACATTAAAAACGTTGCAACTTCATACTTTGAACTCTGTGAAAATGATTTGATTTTCAAGGGTTCTGGGCAGCTGAAGGCCTCCTGACAGTAAATCGTGGAAAAGCGAGGGACAACTTAACTCAGAAACAATGCCCAACAATTTCTTGAAGTGCCTAAACTTCAGTTTTCATTTTCCCTTTTTTTTTCCCTTTTGACTATAAGCATTTATTTCACCCTCTTTGAATAATCCATACTAATCTCTAAAACAAATCCTATAATGATTCTGGTAGAAGCAGGTGTGATTCCAAAGATATTCCATATTTTTTCCCCTTGAATGGAATCAAAGATCCATCTAGAGTAACAGAATGGGTGAAATACCGAGGTGTTAAAATTTCAAGAAATTTTCATTTTACTAGTGCAGGAAATTAATAATCTTATTTGAAATATTTTAATCTGTTCTGAGATTATTTTTAATATCAAAGCAGATATTGTCAAGAGTTAAATTAACCTCTTGAGCAACCTTACAGAGAACTTCAGTTAACCATTTTAATATGGTTCTACCAATATAATGGTAGAACAATACATTGGACATACTATAAAAAGATATTTCTGTATTTAGTGGCCACTGTATTAACAGTGTGACTACATTTTCTTCCTTCTGTAGGTGTGAAAGGGCCTTTGCTGAATACCAGGAAAATAATAGATGGAAGCATTAAAATAAAGAAATTGCAAATATTCTAGTGCTGAGATCCTGGGGCTTCCTGACCTGATTTGTCTTTTTTACCTTAATTCACTTATCTAGCAAAAGATCTTATTTCCCATATAAGTGTTAGGGTTCAAAGTGGAAATATTCACATAACATATAATGTATCGTGCAACCCATATAATAATCATGCAACCCATAATCATATTAAACAATAATATTGTCCTCAGGTTAATTGTGTCACAAAGTTAAATTTCCATCTGAAATTTTAGGTACAGTAAGGGAAAAACAAGGAAAAGGCTTCTTGTGGGCCTGATTTGCCTCCTCAGGATTCTGCAGTCTCTCAGTACAGGTTTCAGGCACTGAATCCAGATATCCAGAAACAAACCTCACAGATTAATGCTTTGCCAGCAAGGCAAATAGACACTTCAGGGGATTTTTAAAAGCTGATAATTTTGACCCAGTTTCCATCACAATTGCAGGCACCTCTGTACCCAGACACAGTTCCCTGAGTAGTCCCAGTCAGCACTAATCATTAACAATCTAAACATCAAAATTAGACCCTAGGTTTTTACTGTTATATTTTAATACATTTAGATTTGGTGAAACAGTTGAATATGTTCTCATCTGACAAACCTCTACAAGCACAGCTTGACACCATGACTGTTCAAGCAGGGGCGTGAGCCTGTGAGGTGTTGGTGATTTCCCCATCTGGTTCTCAAAAAGGACTCAGGTTTGTTAATAAACAAACTCAAATCAAGGCCAAATTTGATCTCACTCAAAATAAATCTTCTTTTGCATCGTGATTTTTAAATCACGTATCTCAAAACTCGAACTAAGCTTTGTCCTCTTCTTCATTAACGATGAAAGAGTTCAGGTGCCCATCAGTGACTGTAACATGCAATAAAGGCATTCCAAAACCATACAAGAATTTGTGGCTATAAAACTTTGGTTTTCTACATCTGCACATCTTGTCACACATCCAAATTCTATCCAGAATTAAGCACACGAGTAAATCATGCAGATGTAAGTAAATCTCAATCAATGTTATTACCCCAAATATGAAATTGATGCAACTTCTAGGGAGGTAGTTTTTGAGGACTCTAAGTTACATCTAATTGTGATTGTTGAAATACCTTAATATTCTCCTGTAATAAAGTAGTGCTATTACTTAAAAAATAAAGGTGACCCTAAAAATTCAGTCACCATGATAGGAAAGGGATGAAGCCACAGTAATTATGCAACCAGTTTTAAAGATCACCAGTAGGGCTTGTGTGTAGCACAGAACAGAGCACTCGAAACCAAAGCATGAAAAAACTACCAGAATTGAAAATATTCTACAGCATTCTTTGGTCTTTTCCCACTTTCTCAAACATTTTTGGTTGTCAAAAGTCTGATTTCCATATCTGAGACTACGAGGTCTACTGGATGTAAAGGAGTCGTGATTATCCTTAAAGTGCATCTGACATCACTATTAATGCTTTAAACTTGCTACCAGTGCGTTTTTGCAGTTTCATCCTTTTAGCAGAACTGACACATATAAAAGCTTTGAAAACTCCCAAGTATTAGCCTCCAAAAGCATATGTGCAGTGATTACTTAACCAATGGGATGGTTTTTTCAGTTCCTCTACAAGTTGGCTCAGCAACAGCACAATATTAATAATGCTTGAGCCTATACTTTTACAACCTGTTCTCCATTTCTCCCATCTGTCGATAGGCTAAAATTATGTTTACAGAATCACTCATTTTCTAACCTTTTTTTAATTCATCCAAGACAACTCACAGCCATTTTTTCCCTACAGTGACTACAAAACCCCAAAGCTTGAGGCCAAGCTCAGTTTTCAGAGCTGTTGATATGATTGTGAAGTAACTCCATTGATTCGAAAAGTGTTATTTGGGTTTCATCCTGTAATGAATGAGAAAAGTATTTTCCTCACATTACTATTCCAATTAAATATATACCTTTAGTTTAGTTCCCTATTTTTCTCACCAAACTACAGCTTGAGGCAACCCTAAGGGTCTATTAGAACATTAGCAGGTACATGTACAGAAAAACTTGGAATATTTGATGGGGAGAACATAGCCAGTGGTGACCTGCCTTGCCAACCTGAATCCTCTGGGTTTCTCCCATGGCAGAACATGAAATAATTACAGTGCTGGGTGCTACCCACTAATTTTGCACAATCAGCCAGTTTCAGTGCCATATCACCCTCTCAAACACTGAGTCTCCAAGGTCTCAGAGAGGCACAGAAATCACTCTATTCTTACCATTTTACGCACTGATATTTTTCAGATATTCAGAATCAGGGAAATGGAGAAGTCCATTCTCCTCAAGACCCTGCACCCTGCATGCAGCAGGGCTTAATTTTTATATAAAAATTAAATTTTAAAAAGTCAAATCTTCACCAACAGCTCTTGGAGCTACAACTTAGGGCACTATTTTCACTCCCATTCAATAGACTTTCCAGAGAAAACAGTGGTTTCAAATTTGTTCAAGAACCTCAAGGTTTGGCCCCAAATCAATGTGTACACAGATGACTTCATTTACAACTATGTTCTTATGCCAGATTTAATGTCAACAGCCGAACGGTACGTTGGATTTCGCTTATAGGATTTATTAATTTTTATCTAATGAACAATTTCACAAGGCAATTTAGATGATTACAAGTGTGAAATGTTTGCAGTGAGGACCAGATCTTGCCAGCCTCGCTTGCCTGTAGTGCCACTTACATCAAAAGTAATTGAAAACAATTGTACATGAGGAATACCAAAACAAACAAGTTAAAAAGTCTCCATGAGCAAAGGAAGTAGAGTGGGTATTTCACTGAGCCATGTGTTGTCCCATACAGGCAAGAAGAGCTGAACTAACTGGATGGATGGATTTACAGGAACAAGAATGGCACGTTGATGTGAGGATCACACCTTTGGGTAAGAGCTGCCAGTGTGTTGATTTGGCCTCAACAGATTGTCCCTATGACAAACTCCCCAGTGATCACAGTAGGAACAGAATGAGGTCAAAGTTAGATGTCCTAAAATCTCGCCTTGTCCCTTCAAAAAATTAGAAAACTAAAGCAAGGGAATATCTCCTTAGTTACATATCTTAATGAACTGAACAGTGGATTATTTACCAACATGATCATCTGCTGAGTAATGTTTGCTGGGGGTTTTTTATCATTATTTTTGATAGTAGGATGTTGCTTTCTCCTGATCTTGGAATTATACTGCAAACCTGCCCATTTATAATTAATTACATTTTTGAGATATTTTTTGCTTAGGTGGCTGGAATCTTCCCAGCACTGGTGCCCAAAAAACAATTACCAGCATCCTGTTCAGTTTGCTTCCAACTCTCCTTCACCCTCCACCCAGCAATAATTATATTTCTTCTCTGTGTTTCAGAAAACAGAGAGTGTTTGCCATAAAATTAACTTGACGTGATTCAAAAGGAAATGCAAAGCATTTTATAAGGAGTCAGGGAGAGCGAGCTGCAATTGTGAGCAGAGGATGGGGGAAGACTTGTGCTTTCAGCCAAGGGAAGCTTCATCACAAATTAAGTTTTGTTTTCTTTACTTGCTGCTGCACAATGACAGCTTTGACAGACATATGGGTTGTTTAGAATCATAAAGGCTTTTTAATTTAAAGTGCTTCAGGAATATATCTAGCTGCAGTATATGACGTCGGCAATTTTTATTTAGCTGTATTCTGCTAAATGCAGTTTGTAATTGTAACACCTTTCAGCCCAGGCATAGGAAAATCTGTTTCACTCTCCTGCATTGCTGTGCTGCTCTTGCAGCAGGGTCCTAGGCCATGCATTCAAACACCACATGTATTATTCTCATTATTTTTATGGGAACAGGAAGATACTTGAAGCTGTCACATTGCTGAGCAGACAACCAAAACCACAAGGTCTTTAAGTCACTTGAGCCTTCTTTCAAAAAGAAAGAATGGACATGGCCACTCTGAGCAGCTGATTTTCAGGTTTTGTCTTGTTGCAAGGGTGTGGTTTGAGGTCAGATATGATGCTGTAAGGTTCTTTAAAATATCATATTTTGTCATCAAGGAGCTGGTGATTGTACTTGCTACCCACGTTACATCTTTTGCTTAATTTTAAAATGTATGGGTTTGGCTCTTTGCTTTTTTAATGTCAGATCTGTATGCTTTGAGACAGAACCTGATTTCAATTACATTGTATAAGACACAAAACAAAGCCATTTGCTGTGGTGGAATTGCCTACTACATGACACAAACATGGCTGAGATGAGCATGTGGCTGATTGTGGGACCTTCAAACCAAATGGTGCTTTCTGCCTCCTGCATTAGTCACTGCCATAAAGATGTTTCAGCTCCAAACCCTGTTAGTTCAGGGTGCAAAAACCACCTCATGCTGCAAATGAGAGATGGGAAAACACGAGGACTTGTAAAGAGCTTAGTACTGACAACTAAACCAGAACAAGGCTTGGGTTTCCTCTGCCCAAACCTTACGAGTTCTACCAGTAGGATGTAACACACACAAATGGAGCAATTCCCAAAGACTACCAAATGTCCAGGAAAAATCTCAGGGTAGAAACGAGGCTGTGCTTTCCACAAACTTGGCCACTGGTTTCTCCTGCACAATCTTACAGACTAAGCACTGGCCCACCTTCTATCAGTCCTTCATATCCCCCTCTCATCATCAACCCTTGCAGCCACAGTTTAATTACAGCTGTAGTAAATAATGACCCCAACCATCCTAACCAACAATCCCTTATCACTGTGCTGAGTGGCAGGTCTTGTAAGATATCCTGGCACTGTTAGTGCTCAAAGAGTTTTTACATCCTCACCATGAACAGCTTTGATTTAAGGGCTCACACAGTACATCCTCTAAAGGGTCAACCAGAAGTTTCTCCTTGAACTATTGTGTTCTCTGGAAAAAATCCCTTTGCGAGCTGGTGCTACCTGGTGTAGGGTGAAGGAACACCTGCCTTATACAGATCTCAGCATCAAAGACTTTATTTTCACAGAATTAACACCACATTAGGAAGGAGGGACAAAAAGGACAGAATAGGCTCATCTATAAGAACATTGTCCATTGTCCAGCAGAGACAGATCAGATTAAAAAGGAAGTCTGAGAATGAAACAAAAGTTACACTCTGACTTTTCTTTGAAAATTTAAAAATATCTTCTGCCTGAACAATTCCCCTGGGTATCAGCTTCAGAAGTAGCTTAAAGAAAATTCTCATGTCATTTGTGGTTGATGTAATGTAAGACTCCTTTCTTACAGCCTTTCAGTGAGATACAGGGGAAAAAACTGGACTCCCACTCACAGACAGGTTTTTTTTCCTCTTTGCACACTTGTCAAAGAATATGTCTTTTCCTCTTCAAATAGCGAGAGCCTATTCACAGAAATTCTGTGAACAGAGCCTCCATTTCTCCTTCAGTGGAACATGAGCAATGTCAGGAGGGCTTCAAAAGACTTATTTATAAGTAGTTATAAACAGTAAGTTTGGATAAACACAGTCAAATCACGAATATTAATTCTGTAAGAATTGTGGGGGCTCACACATCACTAGGTATTTTTCCAGCACTTGATTATTTTATTTTCTCCCACCTTAACAAAACTACACAGATTGTCCTTGTGATTCTGGGTTTTAATTGAGCCTGCATTCACAGGCAAAAGACCAGATGACCCTGGCAAGCTTCTGCAGCGCCTCTGAGCTCATTCCTTCCCAGGACTGTGCTGCAGAATATTTTATTTTTAAAAAATTTATGATAAAATACCCAACAAGTACTTCTGCCAGGGCATGGTTCACATTTTTCTCCTTAAGAAACCTTTATATACATCTGAGCTCTGCTAACTCAGAAAGATAGCCTGCTGTTTTCACTCAGCCAAAAATTGCCAAACGTCAGAGATACAGCAGGAAGAACATTTTGCTGCTTCTGTCACTCCCAACAAAATCTCTAACATTTTGTTTTATTTAATGGCTTCACTTTTCATAAGATGATTCAAACCCCTATAGGGGACCTACATTAGTCTGCTGACATTTTTCTGCTGGTATAATTATTATGTCCTTCTACAGTCTGCTTTTCATCTGCACAGAATTTCTCCCTGGCACAGAAGAGTTTAGGTAAAGACCTCAAAGTAGAGAACTAGAGAAGCCAGAATAGCTCTTCAGGATAAGGTAAGGTGGAGGGCAACTTATTTGGTATAACTGTGCATGTGCTGGGATGCCTGGCAGGAAATAGCAGATGGACACAATGAACTGAGAAGAAAGAATATTCCTACACTAAAACAAAAAATATTGAGGGTGATGGGAAATGCGTGTTTACCTCTCCTTTACACTCCACCAGGCAAAACAAGTTATGTTTCAGCCACTTTATTATAGCAGGAATGGGAATTTCTGACACAGAACATACTGTAATAGACATATAGATATAGATCACTCCATTATCATAAATCATAACAATTTGGTTACTCCATGCAAAAGGCCGACACTTATAGTTTTATATGCAAAACAAAGAAGTTTTTTTAAGAAAGAAATAGACCCCACTGGAGTCTAAGAGTCTAATATAATTCTAATAAATGGATGTACTGCTAAATACTTAGAGTCTGAGCTTTGGTGTTTTTAAGGACAATCACATCTTGACTCAGCTGTACTTTTAAGCCAAAGTTACAGCTGGCCCCTCAGACATGTCTTGTTGCTAAGCAGGTGCAGATCTGAAATCAGACTAGAGCACTTGGGATATAAAGAAAGCAAATCCGCCTCCTCAGATTTAAAGACAATATTGCCTTGGTAACAGGTAACACATGTGAAGTACGTGGTTAATTACGGCTTCCAGTTATAAGAGCGACAAAACAGAAATGAAAATGAGAAGCATTGTAGCAAAATATAGACAGCCCTTAATAGTCAGGTAGCTTAAAACACTCTCGTATACGCCATGAAGCAATTGAAGAGACAACTGTGCAGGTCAGATGGAAACAATGAACAGAAGTCTGGAAAACTTGGTTAACCAGAGTGCTCTCAATAGGACAGGAAAGGACTCAGAGAGCTCATGCCCTGCTCACTGCTGAGTGAGGAGTAAGGGCATGAGAAGATGAAGTTATCTGAAGGTGTTTTAAAAGAGAGAATGCAACTGCATCCACAGTTTTGAAATGCCCTACTGCCATTATGTACAAAGCTTACACAGAGCTGAAATGGACACAGATACTGTCACCGAATACTTTTCGTCCTTCCTTCCCCACCAAGTGGCTCTGACCTCGCCTGCCCCTTTTAGAAAAGGCATGAGATGTGAGCACATTATGGTGCTGGGAGGCCTGAAACAGAGTCCTTTTAGCACAATAAGCAACCACTTTGACAGCAAGAAATGGAATATGGAAACAATCACATAAATAGCAGTAGCTGAAACAGACCCGGTTTACACAGTGGAACACGCAGCTCACTAAAACTAAAGGTTGAAGAAGAGGCCAGTGAGTGTTAAGAGCATGTTAAAATCTGAATAATACTGCAATAAAAGCATTTGAAAATCGAAAAGCATGTATAACCTAAAGAAAGGAGGAATATCTGTCTCTACTGGTCACATTGATGGATATTAGGTTCCCATATATTCATAGCAGACGGATTTCTGACTCCCAAATAATTAACAAATAAGTAACTTTTTAAAGCTTCCTCCAATTGAAGATTTCATCTTTTTAAGCAGCTTTTCATTACAGAAAATGATGCACTTCCCTGTTTAGGGATGTTTGTATTTGGATAGTGAGCTGACATTTGGGACCAGTGGCACACACCTACGGACTGAAGGGATTTTCTTGTATGTAAAGGACATACAGCTGCAGGAACAGCACAGTCACTCAACACATGCCAACAACTAAGTGCTCTAACCCAGCTTGGGGGAAGGCCACTAAAGTCAAAGCAAAGCAGGCTCACAGTATCCAAAGTCAAGCTGCTTTTGTTCTGATATATTCAATTACATGCCTTAATTCTCGCAGATTTTGACTCAATGCTTTTGCTACTCTCCTAAAGGGATGATGAATACTTGCCAGAGCCTCAGAAATCTGCCCAGGATTCTTCATTTTTTTTTGCAGAGGTCTCTGGTAGCCTGTGATAGAAGGCATGACCCATAATTCTGGGGTTAGGCTAAAGTTGACCCAGTAGGCTACAGATGAAAGAGGATCAATCTACCCAGTCACACATCTTTTAAGACAGCCAGCAGGTTTTGGATTTTTCCAGAGCCACAGTGATAAAATATCAGCCATATTCTCTTACTCTGAACTATTTATATAACTCTACAGCAGAGCTTTTCAGTAGATGCAGAAATCTAGTTATTGATCACTTGTAATGCTTAATTCAATTCTGAGAGGAAATGGCCTACATTTCATGGATACATTTCATTAAAAGACTATTTACTCATTTTGCATTTTGTAAATGCTTTAGCAGAGAGATATCACTGCCAGCTCACAGGATAGTATGATGAATTGGAAGATCTGTTACCAGTCTCCAACAAAATGTGAGGAAAATTATGTTAGTATATTTGATCTCCTAAAGTAATTAATAGAATCACAGAAAAATAAGGAAAGAATGAGCCCAGAAAGGTCATCATGTGTATCTCCTTGCCTTAGGGAAGGGTCAAATGAACTTGTATTGCATCAAATAAATATTTGTCTAATTAAAGATCTCTAATGACACTTTAGAGACCACCTCAGAAAAATCTGCATCATTAGACAGTTTGCAGATAATTTTTTTACTATTTAGTCTGAATCTTTTTTGCTGCAGTTGATGCTCCTTGCAGACTGCCCTATCACCGAGAATACAGGAAACAGCTTAGACCTTTCTTTCCTACAAGATCCTTAAAGTTTCCAGAAACTGTGTATTCCTCCATCAACCTTCCCTTCCTCCTTTTTTTTTTGGGCAGTCTGTGTCAATCACTCAGTCATTATCCACCTTGTTCTTGAGGCTCTGATCACTCCTGCTGCTGGTCTGGATCCTGCTCCAAGTGCAGTACCCAAAATTAAACAGTAGATATCGAGCCAAGCTTTGACCAGGGCAATGACTTGTAGCTGTAAGAGTTAACTGTAAATCTTGCACACCAAAGCCTTGGCTTGCTCAGTTTATGACCCAACAAAACTCCTACCTCTGTCTTTGGAGAGGAGTTGTCCCCCATTTTGAACTGAAGTTTTGCTAAGGTCTCTGAGTGCATTAATACAGCTGGTCTTGGATTCCATTAAGCACAGCTCCAGCACTTCCCTGCCTGCCTTTGTGAGAATGCCATGAAAATAGGCTGGCCTCAGCAAAGCCCTGTCAGTCTCTAACACCTCCAGCTTCTTACCTGTCCACAAAAGAAGCTGCTCAGTTGTAAAAGAAAATTAGACTCATTCGATGTGATGAGTCTCAATAAACCCACACCAGCAGTTATGTATTTCTCTGCAGTGTTAGACTTACTTCAGAGTACTTTAATTATTTCTTTCTTCTTCTTTTTTGGGTTTTGTTTTTTTTTTTTTTGGGCAGTTGAGGCTGAGCTGCATCATTTCTGAAGACAGACTCTGCTTTGGTTTTTTGTCTGTTTTCTAGACTGTTTTCATCCACCTTCTGCTAGCTTGTTAGACCTGATAACTAATGGCTCCACATCTCTACAGATGTGCATTTGTCTGCTGTCCTTGATAGAAGTTAAACAGCTCCATCTGATCCAAGAAGTTCTAATATCTTTAATCTATTAAACTCCTTTTGCCTGTCCCCCTCCCTCTTTTTCCCAAGATTGCATCTGCCAAATGATGGAGTTCAAAGTAACACTCTCTTTTTTTGCCTGACCTTTCCAAATAAGATTTATCTCTTTTCTATCAATATTCCAGCATATTTCATCAAGGATCTCCTACAGTAAGTCAAATACTTGGTAGATATTAAGGATTCTGGGGATAGATCTTATGCAGGCTGCTAAATCAGATATTTGGGCACTAACACAGGACGTGCTTAAGCAGATGTGGAATGGAAAGAGAGAAGCTGAAAAGCTTGGAAATTAAAGAAAAAATTGCATCTTTAACTACAACCAAGAAAAACCTGCATGAAGTTTCAGACACAACTGGGCACCAGAGAATGGAGCCCTCATGGACACACTGTAACATCCAGTTAAGGCCACAGGGTTGTTCAGACTTCTGATCCTGCTTCAGTTTTCTGGGCAAGCCCTCTTTCAGGCTCTGCATTGGAGATTTTTGAAATAATTTACAATGAATAACTGCCTATTTAATAGTTTTATTAAATTGTTAGTGAAAAAAAAAATTGCTTTTAAGTTCTAGCCTTCATTCACAAAAACAACAATAAATATTTTATTCATGCACCTATGTTTTTAAGCTTAGCCTGAAGATAATAATGCTTAATATCCTGACCTACAGTTCACAGATTCACTCAGGATTAAGGTCCTTTTGTTGCCACACATGCCTCCTATGTTTTATGACTTTTCCTATTTTAATAGTGTAGCTGTATAAAGTGTCTCGGGACTTTGTAGAAAAATTCTATCAACATTCATGCTATTAAAAGCATTATGAGTTACTGTAAAATTTATTTACATTGCTATTATCTCCCTTTAAAAGTTTAAATGAATCACATTCCCAGGTTCAGAGTGAGTGGTGAATCAGATCTAGCAAGTTGTGATAGATCAAGCAGAAGGCTATGACAGCCACGACTGAGGAATTAATAAAATAGAACAGGGTGAGTTGGAAGGGACATTTAAAAGTCATCCAGTCCCACCCCCTGCCATGAGCAGGGACACCTTCCACCATCCCAGGTTGCTCCAAGCCCCATCCAACCTGGCCTTGGACATTTCCAGGGATGTAGCAGCTCCAGCCTTTCTGTGAAACCTGTTCCAGTGCTTCACCATTGTAAAAAATGTCTTCTTTTTACCTGATCTGAAATGACTCTCCTTCAGTCTAAAGCCATTACTTGGCTTATAGCAAGATCCTCTTTTTCCCTCCTCTTCCCTTAAGGGAGAGAACAGCAAGTGACAGATCCCAGATTTCAGAGAGAAGTGCTCATGTTTCTATGTAGGGACGTGTTCATTACCTTGGTCCCTTTCATAACCCATATTCCAAAACATTATGGCGTGTAAAGTCTCACAAAAATCTACTATCACCTACATGTTCTGGTTTTGCTGCAATTGGGCTTCTGGGAAATAAAAAGTCAAGGGATTTTATGCTGAATATATTACTGCCATCAAGTTGGTGTATGATGGAAAACATCCCCATTCACAAAAATCACCAGCATAACAGGAACCAGCCTGAGCTTCCCCAGCAAATGACTCTGCACATTACAAGGAGGTCCAAAAATCTTTGCTTTTTTTTTCCTCTGGCCTTACAGAGAGGGAAACCTAGATGAAAACTCTCTTCAGACTTTATATGGATGGTGTCATAGCAGCTATGAGGAGGGAAGATTTTGTGAAGAAAATAAACTTGCAAGATTGGAGGTCATGTCCTGACAAATGTGTAGGGAGGGGAACTGCCTACAGTTCATGAAACATCAGCACACGTATATTAAAGAGGAAGTTAATTCCATAAATACATTCTAAAGTCACTGCATCTGAACACTTAATTTACTTCTGTGCTCAGCCACAATTTATTTATAATCTTTATAAATATGAGGCATTGGGGAAAGCAGGTCAACATAAATTATTATTCAATCTACAACCACATCAAAAAGTAGATTAACATAGATTCTTCGCTTTAGATGTCTTTTACATCAGTTGCCTCAGCAAGTCAATGGCCATGTATTTGTGGGCTATCAACTGTTTTCCCTGATTTTTTTTTTATTTTTAAAAAGAAATGGTAATTGACAGGAGCTTAACAGAGGAAAGCATCTCTGTTGTAATAGAAGTACAAGCATGAGGGGTGGAGTCATTAAAGCCAACTTTAATTAGTTTGCTATCTGGAATCAAAGAAATAAAGCATAGCCTATAATTCAATAATGTTTCTGTTACAGTAGCAAAGCTGTGCTTTTCCATTTGGAAAGGCAATTGTGATATGGTCGCTTGCAAGATTTAAAGTCTATTCTCTGCCAAAAAGCCCAAAGTTCCTTCCACTGAAGTCAAAGGCAAAACTAAAAAAAGCTGCCATTGTTCCTATATAGTTTCTTTATCCCTGGCACCAGAGATGAAAGAAACAAGAAAAACACCCCACCTTTTCAATATTTGGTGCTATGACATATTTTCAAACACTAAACATTACCCAGCCATTTTCAGTTGCTGCATTTCTAAGGCTCAATCTTCATTCTGTACGTGAAATAATCTCAACCTAAAACCTACATCAGAAACAGCCTCCACTGACACACTCTTCCCAAGGCTTTTGTTCCAGAGGGAAAGCAAATGCTGCTAACCACAAACCCAAACTGATTAATACACAGTCTCCCCTGATCAGAGCACACAACTCCTGCTCCATGTTTCACAGCAAAAGACAAAGTTGAAACCATGTCAGGGAGATGTTTTCATTCTGTCAGCTCTTGCAGTAATGCGTTTTTCCAGCCAGCAGAAGCCAAGGGAGATAACTTCTTTTCAGGGATACCAGACAAGCATGTGGAATTACCTCCTCATTGGTGAAGCCTTCTCTTTGCATGTGTATGGCCAATTTTCCTGCCTTTTAAATAGCCTGCAACTGGAGATAAAGGTCAACAAATTTCCAAGTGCTATGCCCATTTGTCTCCAGCACATTCAGTTCATAACTGTGCAAGGGGTTTCATATGCCCAAAACCCTAGTCTGCTGTTTTCAACCATTTCATTCAGGATAATAAAAGTTTTTACTTCTTCCTATAAACCTTGTCTGTAAAGAAATATTGGAAGATAAGAGTCAGAACTTTGACTTGCCATCCTTCCTTCAGCAGATGATTTATATTCAGGGAGTTCATACATTTTTAATAATATAGTTCAAATGTTAGTCTGGAAGCAGAATAGGGTTTTCCCTTTCCCTTAAGTTTTTCCCCTTATATATTTTGTCTAGTTTTCAGGAGACAGGAGTTTGCAAAGAAATTTAAAATCTCCCTGCATTGGATTGTCTGTGAAGAAACCATTCCTGGAGTCCATTCCACAAACTCCTTAAACCCAGGATCTTTCCCAAATCAAGAAAGATGAAGTTTATTTTTATACTAATGAGTGGCTAATCCTCAAAGAAGGAAGATGTGGTCTGGATGGATTTCCTGAAGTCATGAATTATATTTCAGCAGCTATGAAAATTCCAGATATGTCTCCAAGCACTAGTTTTCTTCAGGGAATACAGACTAGAAAGTCCCACTGAAACACAACTCTCTTGACCTTCTGTTCTTGGTTTTAAACTTCTGTATGCAAAAAGTACAAAATACGAAAAGAACCGTAAGCTTCTCACAAAAGCATGGAAAATGAGGGGAAAAAAATCTAGTACTGAAGCAGAAATCCAGCCTCCACAGCCCCTGCAATGTTCAGTGGCATCGCCATTGAGAAAGCCATCTCATGAGGAACTGTGAAATGTTCTAAGACACAAAAGTATATCACAAGATGTCCATCTTTTGCTGCTGCTGGAAGAGGCATTTCACTTCTCCAACATCAAAGGATTGTTTCACAATCAATTCCCATTTCTCCATATTTTCCTCCTTTTTGTTGCCAGCAAAGCCCTGCTATCATATTTTCACAATCTGCTTTGAGAACACATGTTCCTTATTGGCCAGGCTTTTTAAACAAGAAGGAAGATGGCAGAGAAAAGCAGCACTGCTTAAAGCATGGGATGCTACAGGAAGAAACACACAGCAATTCGTCTTCAGCCAATGGAGAAGAAACCTTCCTTTCATTACTAAAAAATTCCTGCATGAAATCCATGATCACTGTTACATGGGGCATCATTCTAAAAAGTTAAAACAACCTCGCTTTACCTGAAAGAAAATTGGTAGCTCAACAAATATTTTTGAATGACAAGGTGCCCACTTAATTCTGTTCTGCATGACTTCTGGCCAATTATTCCATTCTGTCTTTCCTGCTGGCCCACCCAGAGTGAGAGGGAATGCCTCCACTAGATTTTTCACCTGCCTGAGAGCCTTTAATGAGGATTCCTCAGAATAACAGAATCCATTTTCAGAATAAATTTTGAACAAGAATCTATACTATTTTTGGTACTTGATCTCATCTGCACCCATGACTGAAATACTCCACCACCAATTACAAACCCAACACTTCAATAAGAATACTTAACCATTGATTAATTACTGATATAGAAATACTATCCTTTCAGCACTGGAGAGAGAATACAAGTACAGAAGCATAGCGATAAATCACACAGCTGACTCGGTAACTTAGGTAAAAAGAGAGGATATTCATGTTCTGCTGATAAACTCCCTGAAATGAACTTTTAAGGTGTTTAAGCTTATGAAATTTATGACATCAAAGGCAAAATATAACAACTCCAAGGAAAGTAAATAAGAGGAACTGACAAAGCTTTTTTACAATTCATATTCATTCTAGATAGTACAAAACCAGATTCATTATGAAGGCTCAGAGAACAAACAGATATAGATGTCTGTAAGAAAGAATCTTTCCCAGGATGCATAAACAGGCAGGCCACTGAATAAAAATACAAAGCAAGAGGTGTGATACACATTCTGTACTGAAATCTATTAGGGTTGCATATATATCTCAGTGACAGACACAAAAAAAGATGGAATAGAGAAAAGCACAAACCTACAAATCCTGCAGGTATTATTGAATTAGTCTGAAAATTCAAAGGGAGGGAAATGAAGCAAAAATACTCCAAAACCCTCTTGTTCTGTCCACTCAGTATCACCACAGTCCTTAAGGAACAACAAACAGACCAACAGACACCTCCATTTTTATTTTAAACTCCAACATACCAGGTACTTCTGCTCTCCATCAACAAATAAAGATATGAATTTAAAAGCCCCCTGTCCCTGCTGTTCATATCTGACCCTTTTCCTTCTTCAGGCATGTACACACATGGACTCCTATCCAAACTCAAGTCACAGATAAATTAAAAGCAAATATATGTCTGTTCTTTGGGGGAGAAAAATAAAATCAACAACAACAACAAAAACCTCACACCCTTCCCTAAAAATAAAAACAGAACAAAACTAAACAAAGGGAGTTCAGATTGTTTAGGCACAGAGACTTGGTCCTGGATGTTTTTTTCAAGTAAAGCTTCTGCTGTGACATGTGGCTCTTCTGCAGCAGCCTGATCTCTTTATGGCTCAGCTGCAACCCCACACAGCAGCCCTGGAGAGGGAGGACTCACTGTTTCCCTGGCAGGAACAGCCCCCAGAAACACAATACAATCAAAATCCCAAGAAACATTGTTCTTCAGAGACACACTTTTCCCTTCACTTCTACCTTCTGTGGCTGGAAACCATAATTTGTTGTTGCCTTGTATTAGAAGGATTAATTTCCTTCTTGGCACAGAATCAGCTGTTCTGTCCAGAAGGAGGGGAAATGGATTCCTCCCATGCCCTTTACTGAGTACAGCCACCAACTTACCCTGACCTAAGTCAGAGGATGTACAAACACAAGTTAAAAGGAACCTGTGAGGGAATTTCCTTTTGATTTTTTTCATCCCCCAAGTGTTCTGCACTGCAATCATAGCCTTAATTTCTTTTTTTTTTTAAGAGTTAGAAATTAAATCTTATACCAGTGCATCTGTATTGTTCTCACTATCTCATTTGACAGATGTGTGAGAAGGAAAAGAAGAAAGAAATGCAACATGTGTATTTTAGAAGCTAATTTTTTTAAACTTTTGATCAGAATTCCTATTCCTTAGAATTAATCCTATATGTATATATATATATAAATACCAAGTGAGAGCTGTGACTTAGCAGTGTCCATTCTTCATCCTAGCCTAAATTCCAGCTATTTCCACCCTTACTGCCACCCATTCACTGGGTTCCCACAAAAGCAGTCAGCAGATAATGGGAAATAGTAGTCTAAGTGTCTAACGTTATTTTAAAAAGGTTTCATAAACTCGTAATCCTCATTTAAAAAAAAATAAAATTGAAAAAAGAAAGAGAGGAAAAGAGCTTCTCAAGGTTTTGGTGAAACCAGGAATACCACCTGAATTCCCAGGCCTCCAGTCTGTACTTCTGAACTGTATTTCAGTTTTGCCACACAGCCTACCTGGGTCATACTAAACCCAGGAGCTGTGATGAGGTTTTATTGAATATGATTCATCTTCAATGAGCTTCAGTTTAATGGCTCCACAATTAGCAGCACAAGTCAAACTTCTGTTTTATGCTATGGGTGATGTACTCCTTATCATACAAAGACAATTCAACATATTTTTCTTGTGGCAAAACTGTTTGGCATATTTGGTGTTTTAATATTGTTTTAATTTCCTGATGAGAACAAGAAATTCTATGGGTGTACTAGAGCACCTTATTCTCACTCAAATCTCTCCTTCTTCCTAGATTTTTTGCTTTCTACAGCATAACTCCACTGATGCTGTTCCTGGATATGTGTGTATCTATCTCCAGAAACATATGAGGAAAAAAAAAAGACGAGATGCTGTTTGTAAGAGATAAGGCTCTGATTTCAGACTTGCTTTCAATTTTAATAGAGATTTGGCTCCACTCCATGTGTTTTAACCACGAAGAACTGTATCTTCCCATTAACATGCACAACAGCTTTTAATGAACATGTAATGGCCAATATGGTACCCAGCTACAAGACTTCTCAGTATTATATTGCATACGTGACTGTTCATTGCTAATGCAATCCATCTGAGTCCTGGAAGGCAAATGTGACTGAAAACAATGGTCTACTACTTTTATTTGAACTGATTTCAAATGCATTTGTACATGTGAAAGTGGCAGGTCATGTCGAAAGGGACTTTGACAGAGAAATAAATGGTGCACTTATAAACAGACTTTGATCCATGGCAGAGAAAACATCTCCAACAATTTCTTAGTGCAATGACAGTGAAATAATGAGAATGAAACCCAGGCTGAGCATCATTCAGTATGTTGTTTAACTCCAAGTACTTAAACAGTTGCTTGTGAACCAATTTATTCATTATCTATTATGGATAGAGTTGGAAGCAGTGAGATAGGTCTGTAAATAATAAGCTGAGTGGGTTTGCTTTCTCCCTCTCTCTTATATGGCAGGATAACATTTGCTTTCTACTACTCTGATGGAGAAGTTCCAAGATGCAGTGATAAATTGAGCATATAGGTGATAGGGCCCTGGTATTACATGAGCAGCCAGTTTAAAAATTTTTGGAGATACCCCAACAACACATCCCATCAGAACCTGCTGCTGCCATTTCTGCATTTGCATAAGCCAGGCTGTCTCACAAACTGCTGCTCCTGTTCCTACAGTTTTCCCAAGCCAAACTCCTTCAATCTGTTGCAGTTTTGAAGGCCAAACCCCTTCAATCTGTTGATGCTGTTTCTAAGTGTGGCTGATGCTCCAGCAGTTACCCAAGCCAAGCTCTGGAGTAGTCTTTTGCTGTTTATTTTTAGCTTGCTCAGCTCTGATTCTGACTAGCTTTAGGTACCCAACAAGAACCCTAAATCACGAACCTCATACCCCTCTCTATTCAAACAGGAAGGAAGGCCAGCCCTAAAGGTTTACTCAAATCTCAAATAAGAGGAACTAGTGAGGTATCCAAAGGAGCAGGGATGAATCAGATCCCAGGCTCTCCACTACGCTCCACAAAGGATTGCCTCTTTCCTATTGAATCACATAATCCAAATGGAGAAACAGTTCTCATAACATGTATTTATAATAACTCATTTACTTAATACTTTTATTACTTTTGACATTCCAGTTGTGTCTCTACCAGGGGAGGATGAGACCTCTGTGGCACAGTGTTCCACACAATCCCATGGGACAGGTAGGGGTACCATACACCCCTTGTGCATTCCACAGTCACATCTATTCCTGAGCAATTCTTGTAGAGGTGTCATTAACCTCATTCAATGGTTTTGTTTCATTTCAGACTTGCCCCTATAGAAACAGTAAAGTCAGTACCCTAAAAGAAGCCTCCCAGCCGTCCCTTTTCCTTCATAGTTAAGAAAGACATGAGACAAAGAAGGGAAATGTGTGTTGTACCTGAGCTGGGATGGTTGGTTACTCTGTTTCCCTTGCCAGTTCTAGATTTAAAGCTTCTACAGGCCTGTGAGGACAATGCCTTGCATGACGAAAGGCCTACCAGGCCTAGTCTGCAGTATGTTTACATCTGTTAACACAAACCATGCAGAAAGAAGCAAATGTCCCTCAGCCAGGATTATATTTTATTATTGCAGAGGTGTTAGGTGAACAAACCACAGCGATTAAACTGACTGGCCCTGTCCTCTTCTACTGCACCTCAGCATTTGGGTTCAAGGGGCACACGGGACAGCCAGGGAGCACCTGCCACAGAAGTTAGACTTTTTCCCCCTCCATCTTTACTTGCTGGATTATACGTGCTAAATTATTTCATTCTGCACCTTGATAAGCACATGTCACAGTCAAACAAGGGGCTACAGCATGTCATATATCCCCCACCAGCATGTTCCCATTTCTGTCTGCAGAGTGTGTTTATTACAGCTGCTGCTTGTTACCCTCAGAGATGAGCTCTGCTGCTGATTTCACAAGGCTACACAATCAATGTAAACACCTCAAAACTTAAAAGAGGTTATAATTAAAAAGGAATATGTCGATTCATGATGGTCTGCTGAAACATTGGTTACACAGCTTGAAAATAATACAAGTAAATTGGCATAGAATCAAACTAAAAATATTCCACCCGAAGTACGGTTGAGGCTAACAGCAGGTATGGCTTTAATAGAGTCAATCTCTGTGCTTGTCTTGAAATACATCTCCTATTGCCATCCTTTGTTTTAAATGTCAAAAACATATGTAGGCACTCAGCAAAGAAGGGTCTGGGCCTTGAACTAATTTTTCTTTTTTTTTCTTTTTTCATTCTCTTTCCCCCTCCCCCCTTAAAACACAATGCAGTTATAAATACTACTACAGATGTGAGAAAACAATAGCATTGTTTTGTTGTAAATGTTTAATTTTTTTTTTTATCAAACCACCAGACCTAGCATTTTTTGTCTTCACAAAGCTTTAGAAACAATACTCGGTAACGATTGATTGTTACAGCCCTTGAATACTAAAGACAGCAAAAAACATTTACTTTGCTTTCATGTTTGAGGTTTTCTTCCTAAAAAGTTGTTCTTTGCAAGGTTGCAATCATCTACCAGGCTGTAACAATTGCCTCGTTCTGTAACTTTATCTGTCACATGCTCCAAGGTACATTTGGGAACCAAGTCTGCAACTCTTTATCTTCTAAATCTGTCACCAGTTAAAAAGGATGACTACTTAGAAATCTGTTTTTTCTTAAATCTGGTTTGCTCTGTTGTACCCATTTTCAAAGTGCACACCAAAGTCTTAAAACAATTTAAAAAAATGCAAAAATTTTCAACTGGAATAAAAATCTTCCTTGAGTTTTCTTCAGATTGCCGTACACCGTTCAAGTAATATATTGAATTTTCTGTATGAATAAGTATATCCTGATACAACATTTAATAAATATTCATTTTTATTCATGAAGAACATGTTTAATCCCCTGAAGACTAAATGCACTGTGTAACAGAGAAACCAGAGCAGATCCTAAGGCATGCAGCACATTAACCTGTAGCCACATTCAGAACAGTTAATACTCAGAAAAGCAGCGAGTGCTCCTAAGAACTGGAAGTAGTTTGATGCAAATGCAAAATACATATGTAAAAACACTGCTAGTATAACTGCAAATTAATTTATGTTGGGAGGATCAGAATGCTAAGCACCTTTATTGGTGACAAATGATGTTTTTTCTGTTCTCTGAGAGTGTATTATACGTCTCTTGTCAAGTTGTTGCTGAGATACCACGTTATCCAAGCACTTATATTGTGATTTATAAAAGAAAAAGAAGACTACTGCATACCTTATCAGGGATTCTCTACCCACTGCTTTGCTACTTGCACCTATTGTTTACTAGCACAAGCAGGTACTGGGGCTGCCAACAATTCAGGGGCTGTATTTACCCCTAGAGTGAGTAACTCAAATAATAACAACTGCCTGGTTTAATTCTGCATAAGAGTTGAATAACTTCAGTACATGCAGTTTCACTTATTCAAATAATGGGGGGTTTTTTAGAAGAAAAATCCAAATTACATCCTGCAAAATGCTCAAAACACTAGGAAAGTTAATTAGTACAACAACAATAGAATAGGGATCACACAGCCTCATTAAAAGAGAATATTTTGATCAAAAAAACAACCTCCACAAGCCAACAGCCGTGAAGTTATAAGCAGCAAACTGTCAGCCAAGATAACAAAATCTGAAACCTAAAGAAAATTAACAAACCAAAACTTAAAAAAACCCAAAACAGAAGACTTTCCAAAGCTTTCCAAGATCCTACTTTGTTCTTCTTTTTAAATTCAAACAAGCATTCAAGATGGAAAATACCCCTAAAACCAAATATATGATTCATTTTGCATCAGTCTCAGGAGCTGCAGTCACAACAGTTATTCTAGAGGGGAAATTTGCCATATTTATCACCTAGACCTCTGTCCACTATGTAATCCTATCAATTGACTTGTATAGCATGTGAAATTTAACCTCCACAGGTAATGAATGTGAGATGTGTCTAAAAAAAAGAACAAAGGCATTTCCTCTCAACTATCAGTAACACATTCGCACATAATTGTTGGTTAAAATCAAACAGGAAGGCAGTTAATAATTTTTAGGAACAAACATACCTAAAAAACCAGAAAATTAACCTAGCAGAGAAAATACCTGAGCAATATAATCTGCTAACAAGTGATCTTAGTGCCTTGGGCGGTCTTGAACAGCAAGAGCTGAACTGCTGACTAACCACGATCAATAATACATCAACCAAGACATGGTAGATCTTTAAAATCCATACTGCTTATTTGAATGGGGTTTTAGGGTCATGAAAAGCAACATGACCCAAATTGTATTTACTTCTCTCTGAATTAATCTGAAAATTACTTCAATACATACCGACTTCATTTTTACCATTTTGGGCCATTAAGTGGGATGTTATAAAAATCACGTTAGATAATTGTATCTTTTGTTGTCATTATACATACCCTACGTTTTTGGGGCTCTTTGCAGGTGTTTTTCATTTTATACAACTGGAGAATCATAAGATGGTTAGTGTTAGAAGGGGCCTTTAGAGGTCATGTAGGCAATGAGCAGGGACATCTTCCACTAGAACAAGTTGCTCAGAGAGCCATTCAACCTGGCCTCGAATGTTTCCAGGGATGGGGCAGCCATAGCTTCTCTGAGCAGCTGCGTCACTGCCTCACCACCCTCATTGTAAAGAATTTCTTTATGTCTGGGTTGAAAGTGTACAATGACAGCTCACATGCAGCTTTTCATCCTACAGTTCCCATAAGTCCTGCTCTGTGAGGCTTCTCTCAATCCCTTCATCCCCTATCTTGTACTGGTACCAGGGATGGCCCAGACCCAGGTGCAGCACCTTGCCTTTGGCCTTGTTAAACTGCATGAGTTTCACACAGGCCCACTCCTGGAGCTTGGCCAGGTCCCTCTGGATGGCATCCTGTCCCTCAGGTGTGCCAACCTCACCACTCAGCTTGGTGTCATCTGCATCTGGCTGAGAGTGCACTAAATCCCAGTGTCACTGGTGGGGGCATTAAACAGTGCTGGTCCCAGCACAGATCTTAGGCACACCCCACACACTGATCCCCATCCAGACACTGAGCCACTGAACCCTCTGGATTCAACCATCCAACCCAACGCTCCTCCCATCAAATTCCTCTCTGTCTAATTTAGGTTGCCATGTCAAAGGCCTTACCAAAGCCCAGACAGATGGCACCTGTAGCTCTTCCCTTGTCCTTTGGTGTAGTTACTCCATCACAGCAATCCACAAGATCAGGCAGACAAGGCTTGCCCTTGGTGGAGCCGTGCTGGCTGTGTCTAATTGTGCTCCCTGTCCTCCACGTGCCTCAACATGGCTCCCAGGAATGCATCCATCAAAAATCACTCAGTTTTGCTGAGATATTTTGTCACCATAAAATGACACAGCTTGAACATTTTCAAACCCAAATCACTAAAATACGGAGTGTCATGCGAGTCTAAAGGCCTGGTAGCAACTCCTGCTCATCCCCGTGCTCAAGGGCTATTACACTGTAGTCCTTCAAAAAGACAGCAGAGGAGATAAGTCTAAAATGAGTGTGTCTAAATAAAAGAGGAGTTTTGACAGAGTTAAACTGCTTTTAATACACCTGAAAAGTCATGCATCTCTCAAGCCCTAAGTATTCTCTGCTATCCTTCACTCCAACAGGAGGCATTAGGACTTAGCGGGATCCAGCTTATAGTTCTAACAGCAAGAGGCATATCAAGAGCATATCACTCTCCATCACCAGGATTTTGAAATGCTGAGCATTTTTTAATACAGCACCCCAGGTGTTTGCTGCTTAAAACATACTCTACATGAGCATCTGCAGATGGCATGTCAACGGGGAGCCATCGAGATTCAAAAGCACTAACATTCTCTTTGGGACCCCTTGCTGGGGCCCTAAACTGAAAAAAAAACCCACCCATCAACAAACACAACACCAGGGGAGAGGGGAAAAAATCGAACAGAAAGAAAAATCCCAGTATGAAATGTTCACATGTCCAGCAAATGCATGACCTGGTCCTGCAGTCCTTGTTAAAGTAAATCACCCCAATGAAAATAAACAAGAGAGGCAATTCAGGCAGTGTGCTGCACAGGTAATGTTTGCCCTGGATAACTCAACCATGAATAATTTGGTCTAAGTTAAGCTCAAGTGAGAGCATTACTAACTGTTTTCATGTATGAAGGATTGATTTTCTTTCACAATGAAAGGAGGCTTGGGTTGCAGCGCTCCTAAAATGAAGATACAGCACATGCTGGGTTTTGATTGAAGGATGGTGTAGGTGATGTACCTGCTTTGCTTCATACCACACTGGAGAGTGGGGATGTGAATCTTCTCCATTGCTGGGTTGCACACTTATGTAATATATAACAAAATCAGCTAAGCATGGTCTAAGAAGGAACATAAGCTGCAAGGAAAAATTATACAATTGTTTCTGCTCCTGTAAGCTAATTGTAACATTTAGAGGCTCTAATTCCAGACAGAGGTTGTCTAGCCTACAAACAGCACTGATATGACCAAAAGTATCAAATAGTCAATAATTGTTGGTAATTTATACACAGGTTGCACAGCCAGGAGGCACATGATGAATAAATGGCACAAAAATCGAGATGGCTGTGTGAGCAGAACACGAATTCTATTTGACAGACATATGTAAAGCACTGCCTACAGAAAGGTTTATATTCAGAGATTTACAAGAGCACACACAGAACTACAGTGTATAGATTATGTTGTCTTTCTGAGATAAAGAAATGCAACTACTTTAAGGAAAGCTGGGTTTTGTCAGCTTTAAGATAAGGGTCTTCTTGATATAAGTGCGAAGTAAGCATCAACAGCAGATTTTGATTCTCATTAGTCACTCAAAAACACTTAGAAAAAAACCAGCTCAAAGAATATGAAAGATTAAAATAAATTAGGTGCTCCTTTTCCATGATAACTTAACACAGCCATTTAATAGGATGAAAACATTTCAAATCTAGGACTACTACACTCTACTGTGACACTCTAGACAGTAAAAGACATCCTACCCACAGTCATCATCACCACTTAATTTAATAACAATCTAAAATTAAGAGCAATTGACTCTCTAAATACTTGAAGAAGATTATGAGAATGAACCATGATGGAAGAAATCACTTGTTTGAAAGCTGTTTTAAAATTCTTTGCATTATTACAGTTCACTTTCAAGAGTTACTTCATGAAAGATTATCTGTGAAGTAATTTTTATACTTGCAGCTGTCCTGTGGCCACACATTCCTTTTAAAAAGTAATGAAAGCAAGCTATAAGTACTTTCTGCCACTGCTCACAAAATTTTGAATTCTTGCATGTAAAAATGCATAACATTTGAAAAACAGATCAAGGTGAACCTGAAATAAATAGACACTGAACAACAATGGTTGTGAATTAAATTAATTATGCCCTTTAACCAGCTGTTTTACACAGGGTAGTCTCCACCATGGAGAACCACCAGCTTATGAGAACTGTCTCCCTTAATTTCAGCATTATGGTTGAGATATGTCATAAAGACCAGACGTGGTTTGTCTTTGCATGTAAACACCTAATTGCACGAGAAGTTTATGAGAAGTCTAAAGCAAGTGCTCAGGTTTTTAAGAGGAAGAATGATGCTGTCTCACCAGCTTGTTTCTCACCTTGTTAATGATGCTGAAAACCCAATTTTGCTAAGCATGAAGAAACCAAGTTTGATTCAGTCCTAATAACAGATAACTCACAGAAGTAAAGAAACCAGCTGATTCCTGTAAGCTTCAATAGGCTTTGGATCAAGCACATGGCAATTTTGCTTTTGTTTTTCTAATTAAACTTGATTATACCAACCCTCCTACACTGAGCAAACTGTTGGAATGCAGATATGACCTGCAGCATTATTTAACCTGCTGGAATGGTGTTATTTCAGGATCTGAAATTACACAGTTTGGCAACAGAGGTGGACTATCTACCTGAGTGCACATTGAAAAAGTACTTTTTGTGTTGCATATCATTCAAGCTGAATATGCACAGAAATATTTCTGTCAACTTTGACAGTTCAAATTCTTCTTAATAGTTGTAAAGAAAAAGGAATGGGTAACATGCCATTTCTCAGTCTCTTTCTCATATTTTTCCTGCTATTTCACTATGGGAAACAAACAAATAATAAATCACAGCCAAAAAGAACAAATTTTTGACATTTCTTTTCACACCTTACACATAGTTACAGCTTTGCTATGTGTTGGGGATTTTTTTTTAATATGAATGGAAATATATTTAATACAAAGTACTAGGAAATTTACATTTCATTTTTATTCTATTGCAGGCATAACTGCGATGGTGTGAAACAGGCATAAATTAGGTAATACATACTAGGCAACACACTAAAATACACTTAATTACAATCAGTCAGTACCTGTCTTCTCTTTAGCTGCTACAACAGCAGATATGCTGTCCTGTCTGTACTTAGGGAAAAAATTTTGCATCCAAAGCTCCTTAACAAAATTAAATAATACAACTTCACTTATTTGATGTGAATATAATATGTATATTTCCATGTTAATTCAGTGACAAGCTTCTTGTTTCTGAACTGATTAGGATCTATGAGCAGGTTTCTATGTACTTATTGTAACATTTCTTTATTTCTATATAAACCATTTCTTGATTTAAAAAAAAAAGTAAAATATGAGAATTTTGGTTTTGTCGTTTAGCTATTCCTTAAGGTCTATCCCTCTAATTTCAACAGTGAAATTCAGCTTCACTGCTGCTGAAAGGGGCAGGTCTTGTTCCCCACCTTCCTTCCAGGCTCACCATGCTCAGCCCACACCTTGCCCAGCACGGACATTATTTGGTTTTCTCAATTCCATTGACAAATCCAGCATAAAATTATTCATCTTTTTGTGAGGGTTTCTGTTGGGTTTTTTTTTGGTTGGTTAGTTGGTTGGTTGGTTTTTTGGGGTTTTTTTGTTTGTTTGTTTTCTTTTTTTTT
>VXBB01043981.1:766847-799816 GCA_013399915.1 Illadopsis cleaveri
AAAAAAAAAAAAAGCAGGAGAAGAACAAATTTCTTTCTATTTTAAGTAAAATGAGATTCATTTTCCTGTAGAAAACTGGCTGCAACCTCCAATTAAGTCAATTATCAAAGCCAGAATAAATTCCATTACTTTGAGATTGATAAATACTCAACATTTTTGAAAAATTCAGAGAGATCCTGCCCTTGACTATGTAAAACTTGTGAATGTGATTTCTGCAATGCACACCAGTCAAACCCTCCTCTGCCAACTGAAAGACCATGAGGAACATGGTGTTAAATGCCTTAGTCCAGCTCCTCTCCCTGAGTTATTTAACACAAAATCAGAATATAAATACAAGGGTCTACTTAAACGACACTCCCTTGAAAATGAAAGAGGGTGTATTGTGACATCACTTCAAACAAAACACAAATGCACTGGAAATCTTGCTTTAGTTTTCTCTTCTTCTGTACTTTGAGAAATGTGATGATCATGAATAGGTGATACGAGCATTCAATGAGAGAGACAGACTCACAAAAGGACACTCCAGCACAGTTTATTAATGCTCCTTGTGCATAAAATCTTTGTGGATTGTGTTTTGCCTTTTGGGGGTAGACTCAATTCAATTTCAAGTGCAAAATTTAGAAATAAAAGGGAAGGGATAAAACACCAAGGAACATCAGCTTGCCATTCTTTTTACTTTTATGTATAATTTCTGATTCTTCATTATAGTTACAATGCTTCATGCAGTTTCACTTTAACAGCTTTCATCAACACTGCACAGAGTAATTTTCAGCCTTAGAAGACTTTAACTTGTAGTTAAGTATACAAAAGCATGGTATTTTTTTACTTCAGTTGAAAAACTACACATCATGCCCAAAAAACCACCCTTAAATATGGAGGGGGACAGAGGAGTTCAGCATCTATGGTAGCAACCATTACACTACTTTGCACTATCTACATTTATATGAATATTGCTCCTGTTAAGCTGATGTTTGTTCTGTTTCACCTCATGTTCCTCAAGAAATATCCTGGCTCAACAGCTGTGCTAAAACACTGCATCCCAGCCATTGTAGACACACCATAATTCAATTTTGCATATTGGTACCATCTTTGCTTTCTATACACTCTCCACATTATCCATAAAATCCACTGTATAACTGAGATGAAAAGCAACATGGAGTTCTGGATGACGAAAAAGGAAAAAAAAAATCTTTTAGGAAAGCAGCAGCGGAGCCAAGTGTAATTCACAACTGAGCACCTTAATATCCAGAGTTTTCACACTCTGGTCTGAAAAATCTGCTCAATATATACAGCTTCTCTCTAATAAGATCAGGGCTCTAAGATCAGCCAAACCTACCCACTGCTTAGCTGGCACTGAATTTACTAATGCATTTCTCAGACTCATACTTAGTAATGGAGTCTTGAAAAGCTCTGCTGAGGTCAATGAGGATAGGAATTCTGAAGTCTTACTCCCTTAGTTCCACAGACTATGGGGGGTTTTTGTATCCAATCAGCCCTTTCGGTATCAAAAACAGGAGCAGACCTTGGCCACTGCTTCAACAATAAAGTTCGTTGTGATACTGATGAAAAAAAAGCACAAATGTTCTGAAATTCCTCTAAAAATCACTTTCTTGATTGCAACATGGGGGCAATGAGAACTGCTGTATCTTAAACATGAGAAATTACTAGTGATCAAGCACGAAGTGCCTCAGAATTGATGGAGGTTGGCTGAGCACAAGTACTGCTGAAAAGCCCAGTCAGGGAGAGCCAGCTGGTGAGTTCTGGGGTGGGATTTCTTGGTGCTCTGCTGCAGCTCATGGCAGTCCTGTCCTCTGTCAAGCTCTTGAATTTCAGCTCTGGCCTTGGACCACACCACCAGAACTGATGGAGAGGTAAAATGGTATGAAAAGAAGTGAGAGGTATTCAAGTCAGCAGGAACTGATTTAATTCAGAATCATAGAATCATTTAGATTGGAAAAGACATCCAAGATAATCAAGTCCAGCCTCTGACTGATCACCACCTTATCCACAAAACTGCGGCTCTAAGTGCCACACCCAGCTGTTTGGTGAACACCTCCAGGAATGGTGACTCCACCTTCTCAGACAGCCCATTCCCATGCTCAACAACCCTTTCCATGAAGGAATCTTTCCTGATGTCCAACCTGAACCTCTCCTGGCATAGCCTGAGGATATGTCCTCCTGTCTTGTCACTAGATTTAGCTTATTTTTAGACCTCAGGAGCTACCTGACATCCCATTCCCAGCTTCTAACATTTGTCTTTGAGGACTTCTGGAAGAGCAGCAATATGCCAGAGGAAGGGCATGCAGCAACCAAAACAACCCATAATTAGAGGTTAGACTTGGAAGACTCAATGCTTTCCTTAAAAACAGGCACCAAGCTTCAGCTGTAGTAAATTTTAATTATTCAGAGTGTTAATATATATTATTTATATATTTATTTATTTATATAATGGAAATACCTGAGCATGTCCTGGAATGTGAAACAAAGGTGCAAGTAATCTCAGACTTCAAAAGTTAAACCAAGTTGTAGTAGGAGGAGAATTAATGCTGGTTAATGACAGCTTACTGCAGGGCTTGCTCTATGTCCTTACTGTGTATGTTGGCTTCTTCAAGCCAGGCATTAACAGCACAATCAAATACAGCCATTTCAGTGCCTTGTCAGTGATAATGGCCCACAGAAACACTCCAGCAATCCAGGAAGTTATAGGTTAATTCACCTGAGCACATGAATTGAGTTGTCTAGCCTGGGGAGAACTGGAGAATCAGTGAGTGGGATATATACTTGTATTTCTTATCATGCAGTTCTGTCATTTCACCTTTGGTTATTTAAGTTACTGAGAAGATTCAAAACAAGTATGGAAAAATACTGCACCGATCCACAATGTGCAACTGCAAGTGTCAGATACCTTGCCTGAATTAACATCCTCCACCCCAAAAAGCACCACTTAAACCTCAGTGTAATATTTTCTGTAATCTTCATACCACACTTGTATCCTTGTCGAAGGCTGTAGCTATGCATGAACCCAGCAACACAAAAACTTGGAGTAATGTAGGACTATATTAAATTATGCATAATAAAAGAGCAAGTGGCAGATGGTATTGTAGAGTATGCTGAGATACTGGTATTTATACAATAAGCATTAAAATAAACGTGTCTAGATAAATGAGGTTATTTGCAGGTATGACGCACCTGACACCTGAAATAAATGTTTATTTTCAGGTTGCATGCATCTTGCACAGGTTATTTTAGACAGATTTGCATCTGTCACATTGCAGGATTGATGTGACACAGAAATGCAGACAGTAGTAAAGGGAGCTCACAGTAGCAGGTATTGGAGACAGACAACTATTAGGAGACAAAGGCTTCATAGAACAACAGCAGGGAACAAAAAGAAAAACCTACCAACATCAGGGAAAACAGGAGGGACAATAGGGGGTGGCAAAATGCTTCAAAACGCTTGAAAGATGAAAAATGAGATCAGGAAGTTAAAAGGGACCTGTCCTGGAAAAAAAATTACTGCAAGATGTAACAGCAGCTGCTATGGGGTGTGACAGCCACTTAGGAGAGAGGGAAAAACCCTCCTGCCTTTTGCTCTACTCATCCCAGTGAATGGCACGGCTCAAAGACAGGAAATGCTGTCACAAATCAAACCAGTGTCCACCTCCTTCAGTCCTCTCTCTCTGGGCTTGCTCTCATACCCTGGTACAGAAGTGGGCAGCTGAGGTGTGGATCCCCTTCACTGTCCTCATAAAAATAATACGTATAAGAAAAATCCACTGCAAACAGCACGTGTAGCATTGCCTTAAACTACCCTGGCAATACTTCCCCACAGTTGTAAACAGATTTTTGACCTTCAAATCTGTTGTCCTAAATAGATGCCCACGTTCCTCGTCTTATAAAAGGATACAAAGATGGACTTGCAAAAAAAATCTCCTGTATTTTTGTCACAAAAGAAGGGCTCTAGGAGGAGATGGGTCACATTGTATTCTGCCAGTCTTACTTGGAAGAAATTCAAATAATCACATGGGAACCAAAGCAAGAGTTTGAGTGACAGGTGGTAAAAACTTGCTGGGGATAACAGTGATATTTTGCTCATAAGGAATATTGATGATGGAGGAAGAATACAAATAGCCCAGGTTCTGAATGGGAAGGGAGGACTCCCTTCTGCAGTGCTCCAAACACACCAACAACCCTGCATGTTTGAGCAGTTGTCCAGCCTTTCATCACTCTGTCATAATGTCACTGCTCAGTTTACCAGGCATGTAGGTCAGACACTTTGGGGTACTAGGGGAGGTGAAGAGTCTATGCACAAATTAAGCCTGCTTTTTCCCTTCACAGAACATCAGAAATAAAATGAATTTAAAGTCTCATTCCACTGGTGCATTTAGAAGCTCCTCAAATAGTCTATTCCAAATCCACAGCAATTCTATAAAACAAAATGAATAGCACAAATCCAGCAAATATATCTCCTGCCAAGATGAGCTCTCCTGTTTTAAAATCTTTTATAGCATCTAATGTATTTATTTGCATCAAGAGGGCATTATGCCAGTTAACATCTGTGTTCTCTAGAGTTGGTAATTCTGCCTCCCATAACTAGTCATCAATTCTGCATGAAAATACACAACTGTCTTTCCACTATAGAGTCTATCTGCTGCTCAAATTTTCCATGCACATTTAGAGAAATATTTAGTGAGATACTTCTGCATAAAGAGACATAGCCAGGAAAGGACAATTCAAACATCTTTGGACACCCCACCCCCACCTACTGATGGTATTTATGGACCTTTGTATTCAGAGCTGATATTCCATTATGAAAATAATTAAAGACCAAATCTCCTGCTGATATAAATTGACATGGCTTCTTTGACAGGTACAGGAAATTTCCCAGATGTCCATCACAGCTAAAGAGTTAGTCCTGAAACCCTAGAGCAATTCACAGCCCACAAAATCAGAAAAGGCACATATATTTTAATGTGGTTTAAGTGACCTTAACTAACAATCAAATCAATGCAGGTGTCTTCTCCTGAAAGGCAGACATAATTTCACCAAAACTAAGGAAATTTTTCTGGTTTATAACAGAAAAACTGGGTGCCAGAATTGTAAACATACACAATCTCTCTTCAAATTTAGGTGCTTTTCCTTACCTAGCATTAAATGAGCAGGAAAGAAACCCATCCTTTGCCAGTCAGACATGATAAAGGAGAATCAAAATCATTGGAGACAAAGAAAGGAACTGAGATTTGGCCAAGATCAGGAGCAACTGGGTGGATCCAAGGTAAGCCATGTGCCAAGCAAAATTATGTAGGTCATTAGAATGCAATGAAGGCACCAATTTTGTTTCCAGCATCACCACAAACCTTCCTTCCTCAGCAGACCTTCCTCTCTGCTGCCAGCCCGACCAACCCCGGGGTGCAGCTGCCCCACGCTGCTCACTGGCAGCATCCCTAAAGGCTGCAAGCTAAAACCCTGCTTAAAACACCAAAACTCCAACTCTCAGCCCTAAAATTCACTTATTGGGATGATTGGCTTGTCAGTGTCTGTGCCCTCTGCACCTGGTTTTATGAGAAAAGCTTCCAGCACTCTGCTTTCTGTCAAGAATTCCCTTGCAATTGGAAACCCAAGAGCTCTGCATTCTTTGCACACAGGCATTAACAGAAAAACTCTGTCCAACAGCACGGTCTGGTGACCATCCTGCTAATTAGTGAACTAACCATTGCCTAAATGACAGGTGGTTCATAAAGGCCACTTACAGATGGCCTGGGGAGTATTAGCAGAAGGACAACGGGGCACTTTTCACTGCCTCACTCAGTGTTTGCAGTGCACATTTTATTGCCTGACTGTTTCCCCAGGACCCTTTACAACTCCATGCCTGGGATCTGTGCTTTGGTTTCTGCATGGCTTCAATTGTACAAGAAAATAGCTGTGCAACACTCCAGCAATCAGAACAAGGGATTTCAAGTGAAGTGCTGTGTGCTCTGAATATCCACAGAAGAAACATCTTAGAATGATGAGGTCAACAACATACCCAGCATCTCCTAGAGAAAACACATACCAGTTTTTACTGCTTCTTGAGAGGTTTGTGAGCCAAATTATAGTTCCTATATTATTGTCAAACACTGTACTCAGGTTCCCAGTTTATTAGTTAGAGGCAGGCATTTTATTTATCTGTTGCAGTTACTGGTTTTTTCTTTTTTTCCTTCAGGTTTCTCTTCAACTTGGTGTTTTCCCTTGAAATTGCTCATATTTTGAACAAGAAAGCAGATTTATTTTCTGTGATATATGTTCAGCTGGAGATATCAGAAAGTAAGTAGAAGAATGTGGTATGGTTTCAGGTTACATGTGGGAGCCAATTTTCTAGGATTAATGGCTCAATTAAACGGAAGTATAACTTCAATATTCTTTTTTAAAATGTGTGTCAAATCACACCATCTTTCTCTTTGCTGGAGAATGAGAAAACTGGAAAATGTTTTAGTTATTTTACAGACCAGTGAAGTTCTGAAAGTCAGGTCTTTTTTTGTCTCAATCACAACAGACTAAACTTTCAAGCTTGTGTACATACATTCCTGCAGGACAATTTGTAGCAGTGCAATGTCAGTCAATACCACAATTAAAGAAACAACAGGGCTTTCACACTAGCTATGACTGTAAATTACTCTTTACTTCACTGTTCAGATTATTAACTCAATTAATCCTTTTGTCCAGAAATCTCCACCTTTATAGATGATTCTCCAACACAGAAGGTTAAAGTGGAGCCATTCAGCCAAGACACCTTTTGCCTTCTCAGTCTCAATATAAATACTGAAAGTGGTTCAAATTTGGCTTCATGCATTTAAAACAGGAAATTATGTACTTCTACATTTGCCAAAAAAATGGCTTACATTGAGGCTTTTTTGTTCTCACTGCACAGTGCAATTATCAAAGGCTAATGAGCAAAATTTCTCTGTGAGTAGGTGAGAAATCCTTTGAGGTTTTCCCCCCACTCTTTTCTAAGACTGAACTATGACAGTCAGAGAACTTTTTTTAAATGAAAAGCATTATAGTGTTGCAGTGTATTCCAGCATGAATATAGCAGCAGCCAGAATGAAGGAACCACTTACTAATCTTATGTGATTCTACCCAATTCTCCCACACACTTGAGTCATGGTCAAGCTGTTGAGCCTCCACATATTGTGATTAATGTAAGCAGCAAGGAAAAGTGTTCTTCTCTGACAGGATATTTTGACTCCACCTCTCTATTTTCCACTTAGCCCAGACCTGAATGCAATGAGAAATGATGTGATCAGAATCATCTCAGTAGTTCTGATACTTCTGTATAAAAAGTACTCTAATATTATTTGGCAGGGACTGCTGCCTCCTAATCATCAGACTCACATCTTCACGACACAGACAGCAACAATAGGCACTGTCATTTCCTCTAGAATTGGAGCACAAAAGCCCTCAAAATGTTTGATTTTTCTGTCTCAGAACTCTTGATTTTTCCAGGTTGTCCCTAAACACAAAACACAGAAGTTTTATTGTTCATTTTATAATGAAACACTTCAGCATTGTAGCTTATTGTTTGAGTGGTAATTAGGTATTTTTGATCTTCTTTTGAATGCTACTTTTTTTTTTTTATTTAAACGCTTTTTGTTGTTGAGCAAACTGAGGCATGTTCCTGGCTGCCACACTACAAACAATTCAATTTGGCAGATGCTGCACCTGTCACTGTTTTGTGTCTCCTCATAAGAGCAGAGAATTGCATTGGTGCAAATGTCCCTGTTGATCTGCCTCTGCCACCTGTGTCAGCTTTGCAGTTTGTGCTGGCATCCATCGACTCTCACCGTGTTTCACCATAGATGATGTAGAAACAAAAGGCATTGCAAATTCTGGCCACAGTCTGAGCAACACAGACCTAAGGCATTTATTTCTCAAACATCCCACTCCAACATCTGGGAAAAAAATAGCAACTACAGTGCAAGTTCTTGAATTGTACTGCTCTATGAGGAAATCAAGGAGGTTTTTTTGTGCATCTGTATGCATGAAGATCACATATTCTACCAAGAGCAGCAGAGCATGATAGAAGTTCATTGTGCTTTAGTGAAAAGGTCATTAGACATTTGAAATAGTAATTACCTGTATCTATTCACTATCCCCTATGACACCCCTAGTAAGAGAGTTCTCTTTTATCATGCTTTTTAGACAGTACATTTCACAGACACTGTAACAAGGAATGCAGGTTTCTTTAAATTACTTTTGTATTTTGAAATAAATTATTACATAATACTTTTGGGGGTGCCATCTTTCTTTTGTGAACTTGGGATGAGAAAGTGAAATGCCTAGCAGCAACATTGACAAATACTGTTAGACCTCTCTAAAAAGAACTATTAATTAAACCACAGCATTCTGGTGCATTAAAACACCTACTGCTAAATTCTGTATTTGAGAGATAGGGGGAGGGAGCAAGGGGCCACCAGAGTTATCCAAGGCAGAGATATTGCATCCTTCTCAGGCTATGATCAGTTGTTTCATAAAAACAAGATCAGACCATGACCAGCAGCAGCTCCAGCCTAGCTGCACTTACCTTTTTTTTTTCCCCCTTGTCCCCAAGAAGACACTTAATATAAAATTTAATAATCCAAAATTGTCAGACCCAGGGCTCCCCTGTAAAAAGTCCCCTCACTGAAGGGATACAGAATGTTGTGGGGTTTTTTTAAATTAAAGTCTTTGTACTTCACATTTCAAATGCTTTTTGTTTTTTCTTTTTTTTTTTTTTTTGTACCTTTAAAATAAGCTAAAAATAATTTTAATGGTGATTGCCATGGCAATAAGTAAGCTAAGCTCTCAATATTTGAACTTCCAACTAACACTGGAGTGCTCAGTGTCGTGCTTTGACTGTAATTTATCACACCCAGTTTAACAGAACAAACCCCACACAACACTGAGGTTCCTCATGGCTCCACACAGGGCAGCACAGGGAGGAATTTGGCTCCAGCTGGGAAAGGAACAAGGATATATGAAGTGTGAGTAATTTCTTGAAAGCAGGAGTGCTGTGCTTTAATACGTGAGAATGCAGCTGTAATAGCTGCTGCTTTCAGCCAGGGGACTGAGGGCTGGCTGGGGAGGAGCTGTTCTGCATTTTCCATGGATATCTCTTCCCAACCCTCCTGCTTTGCCACTTTCTTCTGCTTAAAGCCTGTTTTACCTGCACTTTTTCTGAGGCAATAAATCCAGCCCTAAGTGAAGAGGTCCAAGTCTCCAGAAATAAACTTGGAGTACTCAAAGTTTCTCCATGACTTCGGTGAGGTATTGAGAAAATGAACTTGCATTGATATCAAAAGAAAACTGTCATTGATAAGACATTAGGAGGAATTTTATATCTCTGCCTTGTTTTTGTTAAAGATATATGATATTTCTCTTCATATCATTCAAATTTGGTATATGCTTGATTATAGAGCACATAAAAGATGGGTGATCAAGAAAACTTTCAATGGTTTTTCCTGCTTGACTTGAAATATAAAGGGCAAGGAGCCTGATTTTATAGACCCTAAAATATAAAAAGGACTCAAAATCCAATATACAGCTTTTTGTTGTTGCTTGCTTCAATAAATCTACATTTTATCTTCTCTGCAGGGCACAAGTTTATCTTCCAAACAGCATCCATTTTGAAGAAGCACTCATCAGCACTGCAGGATAATTTTTTTTGAGGAGTGCTGCAGGATTTCTGACTCCTGTGGAGCAGGAGTATCAGAATAATATAAAGATTAGAGCTTAAAACATAAGTAGAGGAGAGTATATCTGCCCCCACCTTCTATGACAGACAGTGCTTTGGTGTGCAGATGCACTGTTGGAAAATGCACAGCCTCCTTCCAAACTGTAAGAAAAGCAGCAATATCATGCAGGTGTGTATTCATGAGGCCAGGTGCAGGCAGAGCAGCCTGGTTCTGACACCACACATAGCCAGCCACCTGTAACTTGTAATTTTTCACTCCTTCTACATCTCTGTATAACTTTCCTCAAATCAAAACCCTAGTTCATCACACTGCACATTACCACCAGGACCCATTACCACAGCTTGAGCCTTTATTAAGGTATCAATATTCTTCCCAGCACTCTTTGCTCCACAATCCCCAATTAAATTACTGCTTTAATTGTCTGCTGTCACTGACAGATAGGTGAGTTCATGTGCTACTCCACAGCAGCAACTGAAGGTACTTGCCTAACTGCAGAATTACAGTACAGATTTAAGTGTTCTTTCTTTATGCATAAGAAATGGTCATAAATCATTGCTTCAGCACAATCTGCTCCAAATGGTGTGTTTGGGGATTTTTTCCCCCTTTTTCCAGTCTGTGATTCACACTAGTACTTGCCACTGGCCTGATTTAAAAGTTACTTTCTGCTTTCCAATTTTAAAGGTCCTTTCTGCTTTCCAGTCTCTATCAATATTCTAAGAGTGCTAATATTCACTGTGAGTATTTCTCTTAAAATAGAGATTTTTTTTTTTTAAGCGGTTGTCCATATTTTGTGTGCCTGGGAATCCTTCTTATATTTTAATGAACATCCAAGAATGAGGAATGGGATTGACAACCTGAAGTTAAGTTAGAAAGCCAAATTCTTTAAGTTTTCTAGTAAATAATACATTGTTTTACCTGGACTAAGCCTCACCATGCTCCATGCAGGACAAGAGCAACCAAAAATGATCAGGAGCAATGACATTCACCTGCATATGGCCAAAAGTGACAGTGCCTCCAGCCACACAATATTCTTTTTATTCTGTTTTGATTGTTTTATACGAGATCAGAGATTTAAACTGTGCTGAAGTGCTTTATGGCTCCAGCTAAGTTAAGAACTGACATTTTAATGGCACGTTTGAGGAATTTATATAGACAAGTCACCTGACCCTAATGTGATAGCTCCAGTGTAGCCCGGAGTAATTCAGCCCAGACCCCGCGGGGTCACACAAAACCGTAACTCTCTTTAGTCCCTGAGCTATTAAAATTCAGCTAGACTGCGAAGTTGACAGCTGTTTACTGTAAGGTTACCTCCTGCCTGCCAAATAATGGGGCTGCTCTTGGCACCTTTCCACCCTCTGATGGAGAAAAGGCTTCCTTGTCACCAGAACGGAGCTGGAAACGTCGCGTCCCTCCAGCCGGGAACGTGGGTACCTCGGAACGGGCTTCAGTGAGGCTGAACTGCTCCATTCCCTCACCTCACTTCTTCCCAAAGTAAATGTTATCACAGCATTTGAGGGGGAATATAAACTCCAAGCTAGAATTCTGCCTAGTAATACTGGCAGAGCCACGGAGAGATTAAGAGTAATGGCACCTGCTCCTGCAGAGCCTCCCAGCTTTCTCAGGATACCCACGCTGCTGTGGGAGAGAACACCAGGCTTGCTCCCTTAGCTATCAGCAAAACTAAATACTTTCTCCTTTGTTACATTTAAAGAAAGAAAAAAAAAAAAAGCCATAATTTTTTTATCATCAGCTGCCAAGAAGACGCATATTAATGATTAAAAAAAGACAAATGTCATGTTGAGGTCAAGAAACAGCACAGAAAAGTCAGCAAAATCCTCTCATCAGAGCCCTAATCCCCATTCCTCATAATTTTGTAATTCTGTGTTTTACTGTTTCTAAAGCCGCTCTCACGTCTGTAGAAAACATTTTGCACGACAACAGTATTAGCTAAAAATAGGGTAGGGAATACAACAACTCCCCTTCCTTTTCAGCTTTCCAGCTCTCCTGTGTGTTCTCTGCACCAGCCCATGAGTTTGCACTCACAAAGCCTGAGTGTCTCACCAAAGAGGACAGACCCTCCTCATTTCCCTTTGCAGTCAAAGCCATGCTCAAAGGTGCAATTCAGAACCACTCACAACACGTGCAAACAAATGAAATCTTCCACTTTTCAGCCACTCTACCTGCAGAAGGTTACATAAAAGGCAATAAAACTACAAATTCCTCCTCTTGCTGTATTTTTAAAAGAAAATAGAGAGACAACTAGTAATTTCCACTGAAAAAAATGCAGGGTAACTACCTACCTGCAAGAGCACTGCTGGGCTTCTGATCCTCACAAGGGGAGCTGCCAGTCCACCACCCCAGCTGGCTCAGGTGCCCAACCTGAAAGGTGGAGCCCCCCTAAAAACCTCTCCTTTTAAAATTCGCTGTTAATTAGCTCTAAATAGCTTTTCTTGCACCTGCCTTGTTTGGGTCTTAGGCTCGGTGTAAGCGACCCCAAGTCCCAAACTCAGTGTGGGAGTTGACTGTGGTGAGCAGCAACTGCTGTGTGGGTGTTTCAGGAGCTGGCTGGGAGGCAGCTCACTGATACTTGTAGGTTTCAAGTCACTTGATAACTTCTGAAAATTTTAACTAAGTGCTTTGAACACCACCAAACGTGAGCAAAGCCAGGATGCAATGGAGAAACTCCTCGTGACCACAAAAAGTGTTTTCACCCCAAAGTGAGCTGCAGAGCAGATATTTGTCAGTCATATGGAGGCACTGAGCCCAGGCTTAGTGCAGGTCTGACACCCCAGGCTGAGAATAGCAGCTATCTGCTGCATCCCATCCCATTCCCTCTCCATATTATCCAGTGAATTTTGCTAGTCTGGGCTGGTACTCTCCCTGTCTTCATCATCCATCAATGGTCGGCTGTTGTGTTCCCCAGAAAAGCAATCTCCACACTTCCTGGGCATTAGGATCAACCATAATTCCCATTTATTTTACTTGTCTCACTCGTTGTTATTTACCAAGCCCTCCTTGGTTTCTGTGTTGTTAGTTCCTCTGTTTTCCACGACTAAGATGGATGTTGAGTTCTTAGCAAACAGGACTGTTCAACAGATGGCTGCTCACTTCATGCTCTATTGGACTGATTGTTTGGTCTTTTTGTAATTAGATTTTTTTTCTGGTGCTTTGTATTATTTTAATGAATCCTTATTAATGGATGGGGCTAAACAAAGAAGGCTCTCCTCAAGTGTAATGATTTTTAATAGTCAAGAGCAGGACTTCTCATATAACAGCATTTTGGCCTGAAAACCATCTTCAGATTCTACTTGTTCGTGTGCAGGAAATTGTTTTGGATGCCATTATTTTTAAAAACTCAAGTAATTTTCTTCAAACCAAGATAATTTTCTTCCTCTAATGAGTATTATAAAACCTGTCAGGTCTGAGGCTTCTATCTTTAGTCATTTGTTGGAATTATGCAAGTCCAGAATTTAAAATAGAACATATGGAGCCTCCTGACTCGGTTCAAAAATGGCAGAACTAATTCCATAGAAAGATTTCTCAGAAAAAAAGCTGACTTTGAAGCCAAGTGGATCATGGAAAATTTTAGCAAAAAGTATATTTTGAGAAGGTATGAGTTGCTTAAAATGCTGTGTTACCTCTTAATCTTAACTTCAGCATTTGCTATCAGGAATGCCGCAATAACATTATAATTATCTCTAATATCTGGGAAATTTTTGTTCATCCTACTTAAAGGTAATGTGGTGTGAGTCACTAAAAATTATAAAACCGAATTGCCTTTTTAATTTCAGGATATATCATTACCTCTACTTTGCACAATCTAGATACACCTAGCTAGGAAGAAAGTTTATATACATATATATTTATACACAAGTGCACATTTACACAGAGCAAAAAACAGACTCGATAAAACTGAACATCCCTGATCTTTTGGGCAGTATAGTGCTGGACACTGAGAGAAACTTTCTCCATGAGGCTTCTGCTGCCATCTGTTATTTCTCTCTCTGCTCGTTGGCAGGTTTTCGCGGTGCCAGGGCGGCAGCGAAGGTCTGAATCCAGCGCTCTGAGTGGGTGATATCTATCAATCTTGTGCCACACGTATGCAGCATTGCTAGGCAACAGGTAGCAGCACGACACCCACACCCTGCAATTTCCTTTGGGTGACTGAGGCTTTTACTATATTAATTACACTGAACTTTATTTCATGCATTTCAGGCGTTAACTTGTATTTTTTAAAAACTCTTTGAGCTAAGATTACTTTCTGCTGCTCGTTGAATGAGCAAATATTGGCAACTGATAAAATCATCATTCTAACAATTGCCAGATATGAGTGTGGCACATGAAGGCTTCTAAAATTGCAGATAAGTGTGGTATCAGATTATTTTGTGTAGAAAATAACTATGCTACAAGGAAAAATTTTTGTTAGGCCTTCAAAACACAAAAGACATAAAAAGTGAGAGGATAACTAGGGAGGAAGTTCCTTTATTCTCTACTTGCTTTCTCTACTCTGCTTTTTTGCTGGTTCCTCTCTCTTTCAGTGGTTAGGATGCTACAGAAGGACTAAGCTGCAGATTTGCTTTCATGCCCCATCACAGACTTTTTGTGTGACCACAGGGACATGAGGCTGTGTTTCACTACAGAGAGAAGGCAAGTGAGCTGCACTCACTTTACTCCTCTTGAATTAGCCCAGCTTAGGAAAAATGGCCAGCCCTTCAGCATTATTGCACCCTTGCAGGCAGTGTATTTTTCTATGGATCTGGGATTTCTCAAGGATATGTTCCACAGTTATTTAAGCTGCAATAAACGGGGTCATTCTACGCGTTTAATTTTGAAATAATTTGCCTGTCCTTTCTGAATACACAAAGGAAATCCCTGAAATGTGCTCAAATGGAGCTAGTCTATTTGTTGTAATGTGCTTGTGTTAGCCACTGATGAGTAATAGTAAGTTCAGTTTTAGTTCACACCCTCTGAGAAACCAGGCAAATCAAGTTAACAGTAGCATCAAACTCATATGCAAAGTTTTGCCAGCAGACAAAACATTGTTCAGGGCAACTCCTGAATTACAGCCCAAATTACATTTGCAGCAAAAAGCTCTTTGAATGTGTGTTCAAATGATAAATTAAGTTACCACCACTTGAGAACTGCCACTGGTTTCTATGTCTCAGCTAAACATGAGTAATTCAGTTAGCCAGTATCATTTATGAGAAATTGAACATAGCCTTAATCAACTTAACCTCCCCTCTATCACTTTATATGCCACAGTGTTTGTGAGCTGACTGTGATATGTGTGTGCACATATAAAGTTCTTTGACACATGAAAATTCCATATCAGTGCAGATAGTTCCTTAAGAGCAGCTTAACTTTTGCTATATTAAGATGATTGGAAAGAGGGAAGAACTCTCCAAACCTTTATGTAATTATTTTCTTCAAGACAAGTACGTTTATATGATATATTTTGTAACACAATTATTTTTATAGTGAAGCCTCTTGAGTGTGTCCATGGGATCTGAATCAGCATCATTTATTGTGCAGGCATGACCTGCACTTTCATATTTAAATGAAGATTATTTACTGCTGTTACTCACCAGGTTTTATGTTCAGGTTATATCTATGACTGGAGTGTACTTCCGTTCAGAAATTTTACCTGAACACAAAGGGAACGACTTCAAGAATTTGAAATGAACGAAGAATTTTTTCTTCTCTTCTGCAGCTGGATCTCTCCTGCCATTGGCTCAACATTGCAAAGGGAAGAAAATTTCAAGGCTGAACGCAGACCTAAAGATAGGAAAGCTGTTGTATTTAGCTATGAGGTTTAGCCAGGGGGAGAACAAGAGAGGAGTAGCTTTAGGAGACATTTTCTCTCTCCATTTAAACTTAAAAAAATCAGTGTTGGGATAGTCTCAGATGGGCAGCTTTGTTTGAATGCAGAGTTCTCCTGGATGCCAGGTGGACTCCAGAAGGAAAGTCCAAGGGTTGGGAGCAGCAGGTCAGGCACAGCCTGGAGAGCAGAGCTGTGAGGAGTTGTGAGACAGACTCCACCTCCAGCCATGGTTAATGGGCTTGGAGAACGAGCTCTCCAGCCACCAAACACACCTTCTTAACACCAAATCCCGCTGGCCAAGGCGAAAAAATGCAGACTGACCAGCACACATAAAAACCTGCACGGGTTTTTGATTCATTTGCTCCCTGTTGCTGCACAGTTCTGTGCCAGACACGAGCCCAGTGCGAGCAGAAAACCCTGCCATGTTTGCAAATACCTGGTAGTCAAGTAGGAGCACGACTTTGAGAGTCAGAATTTATCGCTTAAAAATACTGTTGTTTAACCAACAGAGTGGTTTCAGTTGCCCTGTTAGTGTTTGGATTGTTGTAATTTCCACCAAGAATTTAGCAGGCAACATCAAAAGCTTTAGCTTGGGGAATTCCTGAGCAGGGATATGTTTAACACAATTACAGTCGTATTTGTAGAAGATGCAGAACTTGCTGTAGGAACTGATAATTTAATTAGATTCAGGTTTTTGTGATTCATATGCCTAATATTCTGAGTAGTATATTAAAAAGTAAATACAACTTGATTTTTCATAGGGCATTGCTTTGTTCTGCTATACGAGCAAAGAGCTGATTACATGGAAGGCACAGCTTTGATTGGCTATAAAAATCAGGACCTCATTGTACGGTGAAACAGCTTTCAAATACAGCTAAAGAAAACAGGCTTCATACACATAAATACATAAAATCCCCAGGGAAATATTAACACCATATTTGGGAATTTTATGTTGAAACTCACAAATAATATGAAGCCCTGAATACCAGTAGCTGAAACAGGAAAAAAAAAAATGTTCTTCATAAACTATTTATAATACACATTTCTTAAAATGTTAGCTCTCAGTTTTGCACCAGGATTTAATGCAACTGCCACGAGACTTTTAAGTAAAGTCTCCTCGTACCTCTAGGCTCCATAGTGTGATCAGCAGAAGTGCTGGCTTATCATTTTCACAGACCTGATGCAGCACTAGTTCAGTGACAGTCAGTGAAATTACACCAGTGAGACTGAGAGAATCAGGCCCATGTTTATGAAGCAGAAATATTTCTTTATGGGTTCAAGTGATGCTTAATACATGTCTGGATGTATATAACAGGCAGGGAAAAAAAGAGTCTTCTCCTGGACTGACTGTAAAATTTAAAATGTATATGCCCCTGGTATCTCTAAAACCTCATGTAAAACAAGTTTGCTGTATTTGTGGATACCATGAAGGTCAAAGGGATTTAATAGCCTTTTTTAACCTTATTTAAGCAGTTCATCAGTAATCAAATTCTACTCATTGTTAAAACCCTGTAGCTACCTGCAACTAAGCAAAACCCCTATAATTTACAATAAATACAGTGTGCCATAAATCTGGGTAGACAGAAATTTAAGACCTGATGATCTAAGAAAAAAAAAGAATCCTTTGGCAGAGCAGGCAACATTTGTATGGATTTTCTATGCAAAGTCAAAATCACTCCCCTTTCCGATTGCCTCTAGAAAGCACAAGGAACGTTATGTGAGGTACCTACTGCAAACAGGTTGTACTGTTTGTTATTTGCCTTTTAGAACCTCTTCCATCCAAACTGGTGCCCCTGCAGACCCCCAGCTGCTGGATTTTTTGGCCAGGGAGGAAAGGGAACAGGAGCAGGGGAGCAGTGGTGCCACACATGGAGCGAATCGATCAGGAGGATCCCAGGGCTGGGCTCCTCCTGCCAGGGAATAATTCACTGTGCTGTAAACCTGCCACGCATGGGGAAAGCAGAGAGGCCAGAGACACATCCCAAATGCACACATTTCACAGGATTTCTCCTCTGAAAAGTGGCTGTCAGTGCTGCAGCTGGAGCCTGCCCAAGTCAAGACAGTTTCATGCTTTGGGAGAAGTGGACACAAAAGTGCAGTTTCAGAAGACAAGAACAGTGTGATGAAGCTGCTCCTCATTGTCTGAGTGGCAAAATAATCCTACCAGCAAATGTCAGGGTTTTTTATTTTGTTAGGAAGTTGGGGTTTAGTGTGTTTATGTGCATGATTAACCCGTCTTTGTTTTCAATTTTCAGATTGTCGAAGTTTGAGAACTGTAAGTTTATAAAATTTAAAACACCAGAAGTACTTTGGCACTCAGAAGACGTCAGCATCTAAAACAGTTTGGCCTTTGTTTGCATATTTTCTCATGCTTTGCTCCTCATCAGGGTGGACAGAGAACACTACCAAATTGCAGAGGTGACATTTTGTTGATGCACAGGGCAGCCAACAATAAAAGAGGAAATGTAGGTATTGGGCATATGTGGATTTTTCCCAATGCTATTTTGTTGGTTCAGCTTCACAGAGTGATGATCTTTTTAATTTGCTTTTTAAAAGTCAGAATTATCTTGATGCTATTTAGCCATTAAATTTCCTCAGTACATACATGCATATATGGATAACATAACAAGAAGACAATAAAGAGTGCAGTTTGATTCCTTATTTCTTTTGTTGAACTGTTTCAAGTTCTCTTCTTGGAGGAAGATGTAATGGTTTCAGCTGAAGTATAGAAAGCTAATGATGTACAATTCTAATGTGCAAAACACAATCCCTATTACAAGGACCCTTAGACAATAAACATATAATGAGTCCAGAAGTAATTTCTCACTGAAAGCCGATGGTTCCAGAGTCCTTGACCCGAGTGTGGGATTTGTTTTGTCAAGATGGCCAAAGCCATCACAAGAACATAAATTGGAAAAGGGCAAAATGATTATATCAAGATGTTGAGAAAACTATTCAGACTAATGAATGCAATCTACAGGAAGATCAGCCAAGGTTAGCACCAGATGTTTCTTCTCCCACGTGCCACAGCTTGATTGTATTGTAATTAATTCAGCTGAAAAGTCTCTGTGAGAACTGTTTTCAGCACAATTTCAAGCTTGGTTTCAAATACCAGAAATAATTTCTGATTTCTTAAAACATCCTGGAAAAAATGTGAGACTCTGCAGTTAAAGCATGCTAAAAAGTACTTAGAAAAATTGCATTTAAAGAGCATTAAAGGAGTGTTCTCCAAATAGTTATGATTACCACCAGACCTTTGGGGCTCAGAGCCCAAAGGTAAAGCACAAAAGCTCAGGGCTTTATCCAATAAACATTTGCCCTAGATCATACTCCAAATTCAGAGGTACAACAGGGTTTTGAACCAAGCCTCAGTAGTATTTATCCAGTTCACCACCCAGAACATGAAAAAACAACAAAAAAAAATCAATATTTCACAGAGTATTTTACAGTTCATCCTCTATTGCTTTATGGCATATCATACCAAAGACCTACTATATTCTTGTTGGGAAGAAAGATGCTTGTAATTATTTAAAGTTTGGGGTCTGGTTAAAGCTGACTGTAATGAAAGTCAGATACTCACAGGCATGAAGTTAAGAAATAAATAAAACGGAACATACTTTATCAAAAAATACCACTTTATTCTGTTGCAATATTTACAGAAAGAGCACATTGAAGTTGCACTTCCAAGCCACTTTAAACCTAATTCTGGACAATACAAGCCTGAGACAAAATGAGATATGTTAAAAATTATGGCTCTGGTTTTCCCGAAGCATTGACCACCCAAGTCTATATTTAACTTCAGGTAGAATTGTGTCCAGCTTGTTTGAAAATTGGGCTCTAAATTAAAGATAAGTGTTTTTACCTGGGTAACATCCCTGTATATACAGCCCACAAATTATATTGTTTCTTCCCATAGGAAAATTGTCTTCTGGATTATTTTAAGATAAAAGCACAGACCAGTGTCAGCCCTCTTACAGGCTGCATACTAATGGAAGGAGGAGAAGGAAGGATTTCTTTGGAATCTTCTAATTGACCTCAATGGGATTGGGCCTGGACCCATTAAAACATTTATGAAAAGCAGTTTTAGAGCATGAAGAGTACCCAATCTAAAACATTAATATCTAGGTAATATTAAAAGTAATTTGTTTCAAAATTGCAGGCAGGGGAGGAGAAAAATCCTGGTTGCATTCAGGACTAAATTCCTTCAACTTCCTGTTGATCTTCTTCGTAATTATTTTTAAAATGTTGCAGAGAACAAAACTGTTGTTTTTCCTCAGGCTCCTCCTTCCTCAGCACTGACCCAAGTGTTAGTGACACTCCTTGCTTTCAGCTAGGTCCTGCATTATCCTGATTTTTGCACTGAGGCGCCAGCATACCACATCTCCATCCCTTCCCAGGAATGACATTGGCAGTTGAAGGCATTAAAACAAACAGGCCTCCAAAATTAATGTGCTTTCCAGGAAGTAAGCATGGAGGTATCCAAAGCCAGGGGGAATGTTCAGAACAAGGGAATTCAATTCCAGGGTGCCACAAAACATTCTCCATCACTACAGCATGGCAGAAACCCGTTCTTAATGCTATGATAGATGCTCTAAATATGCCACTTACTCAGAGTTATTGGATATGGGAACATGCAAATCTACCAATAATGTTTTTGCTTTATGAAGGGCACAGCTACCAGAGGTAACTGGCTCCCTAAGGGTTTAACAGGAGCTTTTCAGATGGTCCAAACACAAGCTGCTGCTGGTGTATGATCTGTAACAAGTGCCTGCATGAAATCACCTAGGGAAAGAGAAGCCAGTCAGCAACAGGAAAGGCTGCGTTATAAACACCGATTGCTGGGAAACATTTGTGACCTTCCCTGTCCAGCACATCTTTTCTCCAGTTCCCAAATCAGTGGCTTTTCCTGTTGTCCTTTACTATTTACTTCCAAAGCCCCTCCAAGTGATCAGTGGCCATACACACACGGATGTTGTGTGGCATCTCTCCCAAAGAGGAGTTATAAACATGGAGTTATCCCAGAGCAACGAAGAACTTAATTTCAGTAAATAATGCAGCAGCCCAGCTTTTGACTAGAAAAGATCTGCAAGAGCACGTGATGCCAGTGCTTATTTTCTCTTCTGCTCTCAGAGGGACGTGAAGGAGTCACCTCACCCAGGGCTGTGAGTGTTCTCATCCAAAGGTTGTCCATGCTGGAGGCCAACATTTCACTGTTCCTCCCAACCTCACTCCAAAGCCCTCCCCTGACTACCTTTGATTACCTGGAATTTTTAGACATTGAGGTATTTAAGACTTGGTATTTTGGAGTTGAAAAGCAAAATATTTTGATTTGAGAACTTCGTTTCAACGTCTTCTGAGCGGTGTGGTCTCAACGCTTTGTGTCCTTTTATTTAATTTGTGCTTCCTACCTGGGCTGTGTCTTACACACACAACTGCAGCCTGTTTCTCAGACAGCTCAAATTTGAACCAAACACAACTATTTTCTTTTCTTGCTTGTTTTTCAGGGAAAAAAAAATAGAGTTGTTGCAGGGCTACAAATTTTTTGGGAAGAAGAAAAAATCTCTGCTAGAATTACCTGGAGAATATTTTTCAAGCAGGCCTACTTTTTTTTTTTTTAAGGTCTGTTCCTAGTGAGGAATTTTTGATGTCGTCAGCAGGACTTTTCTTCTGCCTAGAAGACCTATTGATATATTGCCAAATAGAGAGCAGAGAAAAAAACCCCACTCTTGTATGTCACTGGATTCTTAATCTATTTTATGGGCCTTAAACGTTGCAACTCTTTGCACAGTAGAAATTTCAAAAGATCCAGAAACTCCATTTTTTCCTCCTTTCTAAACCTGAAGTTTTACATTTCATGAGTATTTTTAAACAGCACAAACCCTTTTAGGCTTTTTCTTACCTTCCTTATCAAGAAAGAAAGAAGAAATCCTGTGAATCAGATCCCACGTGCATAATCACACAACTCTACGAACCAAGTGCATCCATAAAAAGCATTCAGCTCTAACATTGCTGTATGGGGAATGCTTAGACTTAAAAATTATGCTGTTTGGACTGGCAACTTTGAATACATGTTATGAGCAATGCATCTGCACTAGTACTTTTTATTTTCTTTTTTTAACTTAAATCAGGGGGCATGAGAAACCTGACAGTGTCTACAATAAACCTGCTGATTACTTCACGTTTTGTAATTCTCCTTCCTCTTTTTGTTTTACATTTCCATTATACTAATAAGTACAAAGCGAAAATGTTAAAAAAAAAAAAATCGGATTTCAATTGCCAGCCAGAAGGTTTACAGTAGTAACCTCAACCAAGTTTATAATGATTCAACATTTGTTACCCTTTACAGAGCCACGGCCCACTATTAAAATTATGAGTTGGGTGGGCTGAATTCACCACCTACCTTGAGAAGACTCATTGACAGTGGATTTTCCATCTTTATTTTTAGGCACAAAGTCACATCCCAGACTGGGGTCTCACCACAGAGGTGAGGGGATGGTGGCCAGGGGTGAGGGGTGTGGACATGATGGGGACATGGGGCAGCAAAGGGCTCCTGGCCGTCCCAGAGGAATCCCACATCTCCTCCCTGTTGCCTTCATACTTAAGGGAGTGGGGACTAATGAGGGAGCAGCTCCTCATTTGTTTCACCTCACCTCAATTCGTAGTCCAGCCTCAGCAGTTTCCAGAGACAGCAGTTGGTTTCTTCCATCCATCTGTCTTCCACCTGCCAAAAATGCCTTCCCTTCTTTCTTTCCATCACACAAAAGCAGTCTCTTTGCCTCTGAGCCATCTCCACTCAGGAATCTCACCTGGCAGCAGTGATCAGCTTAGGCCCTTGTCTCAACTACTATCCAGTGTCTCCACCCAGATGTTTTGCCCCCCTTCCATTAGTCATTTAGGTGTCAAAGAACAGCTTTGAAGATTTAGGTGAAGGGCCTTCTTTTTTATTCCAACTTTGTTGCCATTTTGCATCTTTCTTCCAGTTCCATTTCATTGTGACCACAACATGTTTATCTTTTCTTTTTTTTCCTTTTTTTTCTTCCTTTTTGAGGAAAAAGGCTTAATTACTGTTTATCTGCATCTCCCTGCATCCTATCTCCAAATTACTGCACCATGAACAACCCTCTAAAGAGAAACCTCACAAGGGAGAGACACTGGGAATACTCCAACTGCAGGGAAAGGTTTGATCAGAGATTACACTATTAGGCACCAGAGAGCCCAGCTACACAGGCTCAGGAAATTCAGTTTCATTAGCTCTACTCCTCATCCAACTGCACATTTCACACTCTATCATTTCCTCTTATTTCTCTATTGACTGCTCAGATCTTGAGTGCTTCTCCCCTCTTCACTGAGTCCCGAGGCATTCCCATTATACTCCTTTCCCCCTTCTGTTAATTTAGCCCTGCTGTCTCTTTCCTCACCCTGTTTTGCTCTGCATTTAGAGCCAGGAGATCAGCAAGCATGGACAGGATGCAATGATTCATCTCTCTAGCTCTCACCTCAACTGTACAGCTACAGCAGGGAAATTAGATGCCATATCTAAGCTGTACCTGGGGAAGCAAATGTGCAGTGGAAGCATTAGGCCTAAAGCTACTGGGGGAAAAAGAAAAAGAAAGCCTGGCTTGGAAGTAAATTTATTCACTTATCTGCAGAACAACACTTTTAGCAATATGGCACATTAGTTGTGTTTCAAGGTTTTGTGCCTTAGTTACTTGATTAATTGTGCTGATTTCGCTTTCTGTTTCTTATTCATTTGTCTCCTTCTGGTTGTGGGATTCTTTAGTCCTCAGTGCCTAAGAGGAATGCTTGGCACTGGGCTGGGACTGCTCTCTGGGATGCTTATGCCATTTCCCACTCTATTCTGAAATGCTTGTTGAGCCCTTGCAGTGTTCCAAGTTGTGAACATAACTCCAGCATGTTTTCCTCCATCAGCTCTGCTTTGTGGCCTGCAGTTACAGGGTTTATCTGTCTGGGTTAAAAGCAACAGAGACTTCATAATATACTGCATTTTTTAAATGCATTAGCAGAATTTCTTTAGAAATCAGGGTCTTCAGGTTGCTCTGATTTAAGTGTGTTCAGCAATTTAGTCTCCTAGAAAATGAATTACTTTACTTAAAACACTTTTCTAAAACATCTATTAGAATTTTATTTTTTTTTTAACTACATACATTAGTGGTGCTCAGGTCCTGATGAGCATGGATATATGGATATACCTTCTCCAGTGCTCCAGGGTGGGAAGGAACCTCTGCTTCCATTCAGTGGTTTGAAACACAAGTGGTACAAGAGGGGTTGTCAGAATATAGATATAGATATGATTCTATAGATAGATATAGATATACATTAGATATAGATATATAGATATTCCCTTCTGGTATATAAAATAAGATACCTTTCAGCAGGCTCTTTTTTTCCTCTTTTCCACATATTGGGCTGAAAATATTCCCAGGGAGGTGAGGAACAGCCCAGCTGGAATGCCTGGTCTGGGACAGGCTGAGAAGCATTTAGGGCTGACTGCCCCAGGGACAGCCACGCAATCTTGGTGTGCTCACTCATTCTTGTGTCCTTGCAGGACGCCCAAGGGCTTGGACTGAGCCAGAGGTTCACTTCCCAAATGCTTCCCCAGTGGGGACATCCCTGGAGACCCCCTGAGGTGGCTGCAACTGTGCTGAGCTGGCTTGGGATCAGTTTTAAACAGGATTTAGGGAAGGCAACTGCAGGAACCCTGGAAGGAAGGGAGGAGCTGCTCTGCCATGGGTCTGCTCTCTGTCCCTGAAGGGAGATCATTTCTCTGTGCCTGATTTCTGTATCCCCATTTCACCTCAGAGAGGCTTCTCTCCTCTGCTTGGTCTACTTTAAAACGTCTGGTGCAATGAATATGGAGAACTATAGCAGGAGCTTGATCTCAAATGACACTGTTTAATTTTGTTGTAATAATAGTAATAAATGTACTAAGCACAAACACTGTGCTCCACGCAGAAATAGATTTAATACATTTAACTGGATTTTGAAATCGCTTCTCCTGAATGGACACCCACTCTTGTTCAGATCACAAGGGGCATCTCAGATGGCACTTTGAAAGATGATAGAATAGCTGTCATCTTGATACCAGGATAAAGTAGAGAAGGAACATTAGATTTCTACTGCAGGCCTGTGAAAAGAAACTTTTTTTTCAGATACTTAGATTTTATTTCATTATGTTTCCTTTTCTTCATTTAATTGAATAATATGTTTCAAATCTATTTATCCAAATGCATCTGTTTTATACTTGGGGAAATACAATCTGAAAAGAAAATGTAACTTTTTTCCAGTAAAGTTAAAAGAATGAAAGGCAACTAATTTTAACATATTGCCACTTAATGTCATCTTGTTTGCTGATAAAATACATGGTAAAGCATTTTCAGAAATCAATTCTTGAAACAAAACAGAGCTTTCCTGGCTAATGAATGGAGATGCATTTATTCATTTATAGGGCGTTCATCATTCTAATTCCCTTGTGCTTCACAAATATTAGTAAGTTGATCCAAGCTGCACTGAAAAGAAGGGAAGTCTTATTAGTTCCATGAGGCAAAGAAATCACATGGTTTGCCCACACTTACCAGAAAGGTGCATGTAAAGTATAATTAGAATGAAAAAATGAAAAGAAGTTGCTCTTTTTACAGTACTTAACCAGTAAAAAGCTCCCTCTGTCATTCAATACTTCTAACCTGAAACATTAAACATCCTCGGGCAACCACGGACATCCAACCAGATAAAAATGTTGGGTTGTTGTTGTTTTTTAATAAATACATTCTTTGACTTCTTTCCTTTTATTTCCTGAGCCTTTACTTGATACATGAGTTACATTTCCAAGCATTTTCCTGCAGACATGAGGACTAGAGAAATTAGTATCACAGAGATAAAATACCATTGAGATTGTCATCTAATTGCTTACCTTGTGGAAGCTGAGTTGTAAGCAGCCTGCTAAAGGAGAGGAGGCCTGTTTGTATTTCAGGGTGACCATACCTTGGTCCTTGTACTGTTTTCAGGAGTTATAATATTGTGTGTTATGATACTGTGTATTATTAACACATGATGTTACAATATCATGTGTTATATTCCAATCAAGTTTTAAAAAATCAAGTTTAAATCACTTTTCTGATTAGATACAGTCCCTTTATGGTGCCTAAGCCTTAAAAGGTCATTAATTTTATCTGTGCAAAGTGGTAGTATTGCCAGAATATCCATACCTAAGCTTGCAAAATTATTTTGGAAATGGAGAAATCCTGTGATAATAGAATTCAAATGTGACCACTGACAAACTTTAATGGGCAATCTCTGGCCACATGTAAAAGTGAGTCCTTTGAACTGTTCTGCATTAGTTCATCTTTGCTCTAACAAAGTCATTAGGGCTCTTAACAACCATTTTAAGGGGTAAGTGAGGCCAAAAATGAGAAAATTCTGCATGTCATTGCTGTTTTGAAAGAATCCGCAGAAAATTCAACATAAGTAAAATGTTTTGCTGAATTCCACATTTCCTCCTTATAAATACAAGCGCTCTCTCCCTCTGTAGCTCCTTGTTTGCATGTTTAATGTTCTGCCACTCCGTGAGTCTCCTCACTCCTATGGAATTCAGATGCTGCATTTGTGCATTTGCAGGGCTGTGACCTCGAGCAACACTCGCTCAATGCAGTAACTACCAGTTGAGAAACAAAACAAAAATCAACTCTAATTGTGCCCATTTAAATTCAAACATTGAAAAATAGCTTAAATATGGTATTTCTGAATGTAAATTTTATAAAAAGTCTGACGACTTTAGGATTCTGTTAGCTCTTTAGTCCCTCTGTAACAAGGCTATTACATAGCATTGCTCAGATTGATGTTGAAAATAATGCAGCTGCTCTTGCAGCTGCAGCAAGAACTCACAGAAGCCAGGATGCAAAGCAAGCTCTGATCAAAGTCCCTGCCTTTGCTCTCTGCAGTGGGTTTGGTTTTTTTCTCTTACTTATTTATTAGCTTAATTCCAGCATCCTCTGAAATGGTGGGATGGCCTTGCTGGGAATAACTGAGGGTTAAAACTTTAATGGCTTTACTTTGCCTCACAAATGAAAATCCTGGAATTTACTGTCTTCTGCAAACCAGACTCACTCTGACAGCAGAAAACACTGGTGAGTTTTGGTTTGTATTTTTCTTTCTCCAAATGAACACTTTAGAGTTGGTCAACATTACGACAGTAACAGTCAAGAAAACAAGAGCATCAAAAAGGAGGAAAGATACTTCACAGGTGTGCAAGGTGTACAAGAGCATCTTTGTGCTTCAGGTATTTTAAAAGACATTTATGCCTTTGGGGAGGAGCTGAGGAACTCAGAGGCTGACACCTCAAAATGTTTGTCTTTGTGTGGCCAGCAGGCAGGTTTGGAGCAAGCTGCAAATCCAGCATCCCCCTCTTCTGCTTTTTGATTCATGCAGACAGAGGGTGACAGGAATGAATTGCAGTAGCACTACACTGGGCCCTGAGAAAACACAGATTCTGGCAATCCCAAAGGCATTTGGCACCATCCTCACCCCATTTCCTTACTCTCAGGTTTGTGGGGGATAAATGACACTTTGGTTCTTGTTGGCCCTTTCATGGACAGGTTGACATTAGCTAAAAACAATTTTAAATAATTTTGAAACCGAGTTTTACACATAACTTAAACCCACCAGCATTAAAAAACATCACTCAGTCTTTCATAACCACCTTGTAAGGCCTTCAGAAAAATAGTTCCCAGGGAAACTTACAACAGCAGATAACCCAAAGAAGCCAAGCACATCATTCACCTCCCAAATCTGAGTGTACTAATGCCTGATAATTCAGTAGATTCTGTTACTGGCCAAAAGTGACTTGTACTCAGGACAAAATAGTAATTTCTGTTCTAAACAGCAATTTAATTCTCAATTTCAGAGCTAAGAGAACACCTTGGAAGATCTTTACTCATGGCAAAGTTCACAAGACTGTGTGTGTAGCCACACCAAACACTTCAGGTTTCTGCTGGCAAAATCAGCTGGATAAAAGGAAGTGATGCAGTTCTTGTTCAACTGATGGAAGTTGTTCAGCCACCCTAGTACAAGTTAGTATTCAGGCTGCAGTACCTTGCATCCATTGGAGCTTTGCAGAATTTTCTCAAGAAGGTCATAAAATAAAACATTACAGTAGTGTAACTTAAAGGTTACAAAAGCATGGGCTACACAATCAGCATTAGTCTGTGACAGCAATGGCTGCAGTCCTGGAGTAATTTTTAGGAAATAAAAGCAAGAACCAACCACACATTTAATAAAATTGACAAAAACACATTAGGATCAACTTTTGGATGTGATTTTCTTTTTGTTTGGTGTTTTGATTTTGGGGTTTTTTTTATTGTCAGTGTCTCACAACCATCACTGGATTCCCCTTGGCTGTCACTGCTCTTACAGATTTGTGTCATTGCATAAAGCCGTGGCAAAGACCAGCTCATACACCCTGAATGAGAAATGTGTACCCATAGAACTGGTGCCATGTACCTTTCTGCTTATCAAGGGAAGAAAAACTTCCCCACTGTTCTTGCAGCCCTTCAAGGTTAAAATCCATATTGACAAAAATAATGCAGCAGAGGTAATAAACATTCACAGGGATTAGACACCCAGCTAAAAGAAGAAATTTAAAGCAAAAGCCATACTAAGAAACTAAAAGCTGGCAAAGAACTGCCTTGAATATTAATCTGAGCTATTTTAGCCAGGCCTTTTTCAGCACCTTTTCTGTCCTGCTAACTTTTATGTTACAGCCCTATTGCCAGTACAGAGTTGCTGAATTGAAGCTCTGCCTGTCAGGAGTTCTTTTCTGCGCTTTAGCTCCCAGTTGTTACTGGATTTGCCTCAGCTGCCATATTAAACCCTTGCATGTCAAATTACAAAGCAATTAGGGTGAAATGCAGAGTCGTAATACACAGGTTAAAAAAAAAACCCTCCAGAAACCCTAACTCTACATTTTCTAGTTTTGTAATGATGACTTTGGAAAGTATTAAAATAACTCTTTAATTAATATAATCCCTAAATTACTGACATGTACTTCACCTGGTGTCATGTAAGTCTTTTATCTTTCCACCTTTCTCTTTTTCCTACCTCATAGGCTTTTTCTGCCTGTGAAAGCTTAAAATTCATTATTTCACACTGTGAGAAATGGAATAAGCACGACTTGAGTATCTGCTAAAGCAGCTAGTGAAGTAAAGAAGTACACAGATGAACTTTCCAAATGTTCTGTCATACATTGTGACCCCTGGATTTTCCTCATTGTGTCCAACATTACTGCAGAAATACTGACTCCAAGCTGAGAGCCCTGGGAGCTATGGCATTAATGGAAAGCAGATGTGGTGGAATGAGGAAGAGTCTCAAGGATGGGTCAGTGGTAGCTGCCACCACTGTGCTCTGAGCCAGGAGCCAAGGAGGGACGGATGCACAGCCATGGCTAACTCATTTAATATCTCTGCTTACCATCTCTGCACCCCAGTGGGACTCATCAGATTTAATTACATATCTAATGTGAAATTCAGCCTCACCCTGTGAGTTATTGCACTTCCTCAATTCCTCTTAGGTTGTGGAGGCACAGCACTTCACAGGACTGGTCCTGCCATGAAAATTAATTAGTTTATGCCTGAGCAGGGCTTTCAACGTACAGATTATTCTGTATGACAAAGTAGTATTAGATAACAAACCAAGTTATTCAATTGAATTACAGAGCCATAAGAAAATTATTGTCTCTCATTTTTAATCAAGCAGGCTCCAAGCCAGATTAGTCCCTGATGATGATGCTTTGGCTATTTCAACAGATTTTATTGCCACCAGAAAAGTTTCTCCCTGGCTTGCACCATACAGTTTTCACTGCTGTTTATGTAACACACTCAATAAACCCTGCTCTAGGTCTCAGGTGAGCCTCTACCTTCAGGGAGCAGTAATTGTTAAGACAACTTGTTGAAGGTGACTAAAAAGCCTCCTTTGTTTGGAAACAAACACCTCCCCCTTGTTTTGTTTGGGGTTCTTAATAAACATCCTGTTTAATCATGGCTCAGCTGCAGAGCCACAGGAGATGAGAAACAGCTCTGAAGATTCAAGAGAATTAAGCACCAGTAGTCCTGCATTTCTTCTTTCCACAGCATCAGAGAATTCCCAGGTCATAGATGTGCATGGGATTTCATATGCATGAATGCTTCAGTGCCCTCCCACCCATTCTCAGAGTCTTTATTAGCCTCCATAACCCAAGCAGAAGAATTTCACTACTGCTTTTAAGGGTCATCTGAGTAGAAGCTTCAAGACAAATTGTGCTGCTGAGGTCATAGAAATTCAGTAGCTAACTTGGCAAAAGAGAACTGAGTTTTGTTTGCTGAGGGGTAAAAGTGTGGGTTTTTTGCATGGTCCTCTTGGCAAAGATAAATTTCTGACCATAGCAACTCATTTGTAGACATAAAGTTCATCAGTAGCCATCTTTTTTTGACTTGCTAAAATTTTTGGGACAGATCAATGTTACTTTATATGATGGGAGCATCTGGGTTAGCTCTATGTGGTTTCTGATTTCTCAGTTAGGCTGTGTTTTCTGTAGATCTCTGCTGCATGAGCATCCTTGTTAAGAGCAGTAAGGACCTGCCAGCACTCACTCTGCTCCCTTTCTCCCTCACCCTGCATTGTGCCCTGCTGGTTTTTTGCACTTTTTCTTCCATTTATTGCTCTTACATTGAAAATCAGATAGAACGGTCATAAAGAACAACAGCACCAAAGAAATAAAGGCTGCAACAATAAAAGATGGGAAATAGAAATGCCAGTTAATGACATCTATCCATGGAGATTCCTCCTTCAGGAAAGTGGAGCAATACAGAGGGCATTCAGAAGGAAAGGAGACCCTCCACCCACTAAAATTCACTTTGCATCCTGATATGATGGCCTTTTTAAAACCTTCCTTTAGTTTCTCAGTCCTTTAGTTTCCTTAGTTGCTGGCTTCCTTGCCTGGTTCCCACTCTCATGCCTGCCTTTTCTCCCTCTTACTTCTTTTGATTGCCTTTGATCTGGGGAGTTGTTGTGGGTTTTGTTATTACCAGAGAAAAGAATTAGGCACACAAAGGAAGATACTAGATTTCTTACTTTCCAATAAAGTTATTGACTGAAGCTCTAGCACTGATGTATCACAGAATCATGGAATGGCCTGGCTTGGAAGGGACCTTAAAGCTCCTCTGGTTCCAACCCTCCTGCCATGAGATGGGCAAAATATTGGGACACCTTCCACTAGACCAGGCTGCTCCATCCAACCTGGCTATGAAGACTTCCAGGGCTGAGGCATTCACAGTTTCTCTGAGAAACCTCTTGCAGGGTCTCACCACCCTCACAGTACCAAATTCTTTTCCTAATATCTAATCTAAACCTAATCTCTTGCAGTTTGAAGTAATTCTCCCTTGTCCTACCACTAAATGCCCTTGTAAATGTTTTGATTTTATTTTTTATCTGTATTTTTATAGATTTGCCTATATATAGAAACTATTTACAGATAGTTTCTGTACACCCTGGCATCATCCAAAGTGTAACCAGAAGGAAGTACCTCCACCAAAATTGCCTTTGTTCTGATGGGGTGGTCCTAGTTAGGAGCTTGGGTGTTGCAGCTAGCTTTTTTCCATACAAAATCTCTCAAGATTTAGTGGTGGTGGTTTGTATTTGGTGAGCAGAAACAGCTAAAATGGAAGCTCTAACCTCACACACCTCAATTAATGAGCAAAGCTGAGGGGGCAGTCAGGGAACACCCATGCTGGGTTGCTGAGCAGCACCTGGGGCTGGGGTTGATCAGGGTAAGCTGTTTGTCAGGTAGAGCTGGAGCAGAAATGCACAGAATTCACAGAATCACAAGGTTGGAAGAGACCTCTGGGGTCATCGAGTCCAACCCAGCCCTAACACGTCAACTAAACCATGGCACTGAGTGCCACATCCAGTGTGTTTTTAAACACATCCAGGGATGGTGACTCCACCACCTCCCCGGGCAGGCCATGCCTGTGCTTTATCACTCTTTCCATGAAAAACTTTTTCCTAATATCCAACCTAAATTTCCCTTTGAGCAGCTTAAGACTGTGTCCTCTCCTTCTGTCAGTTGCTGCCTGGAGAAAGAGACCAACCCCCTCCTGACTTCAGCCACCTTTCAGGAAGTTGTAGAGAGTGATAAGGTCACCTCTGAGTCTCCTTTTCTCAGATAAGGATCTGTACCCAGCCCACTGCTCTGGCTCTGTGCCTGAGCCAAGTGCAGGCCATGCCAGGAGTGAGGCACAGCCTTTGCCCCAGATCTGGCAGCTGATGAGTTCTGTGCACTGCACAAGGGGTTGGAAGCCACTACAGGTGTGAGAACATCTTTGGGTTTCCTAGGGCTGGCTCCCATGGGGATGTGATTACTTTGTGAAGTGAAGGGAGCCCTCTCTGCACTGTGAGCTCCCATTGAATTCCTGCCTGGTCCTGGAGGCAGGGCTGCCCAGAGCAGCTCTGAGATCCAGACTCCTTAATAGCATGTGGGCAGACCTAATCAAACCTACAGCACAGTGTGCAGCAACCCTCCTAAACCAAACTCTGCCCCTCTGCACTCGTTCTTTACAAGTACTCAGCTCCCACCATTTCAAAGCAATCTTTCAGAAAATCAATAGTTCTTCATCTCCTTCAGAATGAGAGCAAGTAGGACACTTGGACGTTTGCTTTGTAATCTCTTCAAAAATTGCTTTCTTGTCTTCCCAACAGAATTAGGAAATATTGCAGTACCAAAAAAAAAAAAAAAAAAAAACCCAGAAAAAAACCTCAAGCTCTTTCAGCACACCATCTCACTGGTAGGACCAATCTTAGTATTCCTTTTCATTTAGGGATTACCCTAAGCTCACAGCTCTGTTTATACCTTAGGCACACACACATCCTTGTTCCTCGCGCAGAGCAATTATTTGTTCCCACAACTCCACTCTTCTGGAGCCTACCATAAAATCCTTTCCCATTTCAAAATTTCCATTTTTCTCTCCCTCTTTCCTCTCCATGGCCCTTTAGCCGTGGAACTGAACTGCTCTGCTCCCTGTGAATCCAATCGAGGAGGGCTGGCCCGGCTTCACATCCCGTCAGAGGCAGCCCTGACCCTTTTTTCCCTAATCGACAATGAGGGGTTTGTGCTAATGGGATGACATCACTAGGCAGAGCTGGAATGCTCTCCCTGCTGTCTCTTTTGTCTCTCGGCATTTTTCTCCCACACTTTTACAGGAAGTGTATCCCGAGGAGGGAGTGTAAGGAAGACAGCCACACAGTGCCTGAAATACATATGCAGAAAACATCCTCAATTTTTTCCTCTATTTTTCCCTGGTCACACAAATTACCAACCACACATCCTGAGCCCTCACTACTCGCTGAATCTTCCTTTCCCTTCTTCCAGGTTGTGATCACTGATTTTTTTTTTTTTT
>VXBB01043981.1:799882-810082 GCA_013399915.1 Illadopsis cleaveri
GTGTTTGCTTTGCCTCACTATCCTGAGACGTGCTGCTAGGGAGATTGGTTCCTCTTGGGTTTGAATTATAATTGTAGTTGTTAGCCTACTGTCCTTTTACAGCTCTAATTTTATTCAAACAACTTGTTAGTAAGATCCTTGTGCATCTCTACAGCAATAAATAGTTAATTGAGGTGCCTAATTTTGTGTTAAATTGTTGGCAGTTTATATTACTGAGGACCACAGCAGACGTTAAGTTTTAAAATAACACTTTAAAGAATACATGGAGGGGAAGAGGCCCCAAGGAAATTGAAAATATTAAGAGCTTTATTTAGCCATTTTGTGAGATTGGCTCACCCACTTCAGCGAGTACTAGAACTTTTAAAGATGCTGCCTGTCCTGGTTTCAACTTCCTTAAAGCTTAAAAAAATTGTCTTAATGCTGGTTATAGATTGGCAGCCACGTGCCCAAACATGCAGCCTTGTCTAAACCAACAAACCAAAGAAATGTAGGTGATGGGGTTTGGTCAGAGGAGACAGAAGGAGCAGAAGTTTCCTGGTTCTCCCTTTCTCCCCTCTCCATGGCTGACATCCTGGGTCAGTATATTTTTCCAGCCTGCTTCAGTGCCAAATGAAATGGATTAACACAGATCCCAGGTACTTTAGTGTATCTCTTTATCCTGAGCTGTTTTAATTAGCACAGAAATGCAGCTGGAGCTGCAGCAGTGGAAGAGAAGGGAAGTGTTGACCAGCTGGAAGAAGCAGATTCATAAATCACTTGGGGCAGCCCTGCAGGACCATAGCTGGCTGTATCCTTCCTTCAAGGAATGGTAAGCCAGATAAAACCGAGAGGGGAAAAAGGGGAAAGATTCAGGGAGAGGAAACAAATCCCACCACTATTCAAGACAATCCGATGCTGGCAGGTAGAGGGATTTATCTATTTTCCTTTTAGCCTAAACAATGCTCAAGTATTTCATAGGGGCACCCTGTACTCCTGGACACATGACATGATCTTCATGCTGCCCTTTCCCTTGAGCACCGTGCAAGAAGCCAATGACAGCCACATTATTAACATCCCTGGTGAAAATTTCTCTGCATTACTTTAATCGTATTTCCCATTTAATTTTCCATGTTATCCTTGAAGACACCATAGGTATTTTACCCAGGATTTTCTTCTTGCATTCTGGTTCTGCCACATTTACCCTCAACTTTAGTTAACTACCACGAACTATTGTGAGCAATAGAAGGATTTGGAGTTGTCTTAATTTGAATATTAAGTCTAAGCTTAACACTGACCCTAAGCTTACTGTCTTTGCATGGGTGCCTAGTGAACTGATATCTATGAACAGTAATTATTAATACAGATTAATATTTCTTATCTTTATAGCCTAATGAGTTTAGTACTTTGTCTACTCAGCATCACATAAACAATTGATACAGATGTTTCAGCCTCAAATAGCAATTAGGGTAATATGGTTAAATCCCTACAAACGACTATGAAAAGACCACAATTAACCTTGCCAAATTTCAGCCCAGAGCCAAATTTGTTGGGGTTTTTTTATATATAAACTGGTTAAATACAGTGAGTAAAAATAGTGTTTAGAGTGGAAGTGCTGACAAAACCTTTACTGCAGCAATGTGGACAATGCAGCTGTAATAATGGCAAGTGTGCCCTTATCAGAGCAAGAAAAATGTAAGGAGTCCTGAATTTGCAGTGAATGAGCCATTACTTATGTCTATCACAAAGAAACAAGAGTACTGAACAAAAAAAAAGATACATTAAGGGTTGGAATTTTTTTCCCCCAAAAGAAAACTAAAAATAAAAAAGATCAGATGTGACTCAGGCTTTCAAACAATAAAAATAGCAAGATAAAAGAACTAGGTTGCTTCATTGCCTAAAGAAATGGCTAGAATCTTAAAAAGTCTGAAACCTGATTGTGAGAGACTCACTTTATGGGCTGCTAAGGAGGTGCTGACCTTCATCATCAATAGATTGTCTGAGCCTTTGTGGTATTCAGCAGTAAAGGAAGTGCTTAAAAAGTCATCCTGCTGAAAGATGGACTGGAAAAATCTCCAGTTCAGATCTCAGCATAGCTGTTGTCAGAGCACATGCTCATTCAGAAAGGCTGTCTGTAAATCTAATTCAGATAAATCTTCCTTCATTTTTAAGCGATAAAACCGGACCATCCTCACCTTTAGAGATGGATCAGGATATCAGGAATTCAATATAAGCGACATTATTATAGAGGAGGGCAGCTAACGACCTGTCTGTTGTGGGGCTTTGGATGTGTTTTGTTAGAGCACTGTATTTCTCTGTCCTAGAGGACACTGAAGGAGTGGGATAACACGAGCACCAGCGGTGTCATTTCCCTGTACTTGCTCCACGCTTTCAGGCGCAGTTCTGCCCGTTCCAACAGTTGGTCTGAAATGGACTGTGGCAGACGACTGCCCTGTGATTTCCAGCAGCCTTCTGGGAGAAAAGGGACTGTTACAGATGAAAGACTTCAGCTCCTTTAACTTTCTGGAAAAGTCCCATCCTTGCCTAAGCACTACAATGTGGAAGCTGTCACACATCTCCTAGCAGGGAGAATTAGCCCTGCTGGGGTGTCAGGCCAACACAGCTGCAGGGTGGGACAGACAGATGGGGTACATTTGCCCAAAATGCACCTGTGTTGCAGATACAATCGTGCTGTGGATGAAAAAATGCAGTGATATTTTCCCTGAGAAGCCATGCAGCACTGAACATTGACAGCAGAAAATACAGATGGGCCCTAAGTGACAGGAGCTTCTGGGGCAGCAGAGGAGGCCCAGCCAGGCCACCCTGAACAGGGCAGGGGAAGGGAAAACAAACCAAAACAGTGGCAACCGCAACCTCTGCCAGCTCTGATCAGGGCTGGAGGGAGGGAGAATTACTGCTCTCTCCAGATTTAGTGCCTGATTTGTCTCTGGGCTCCAGCAGGGCACTTTATGGGGTGCATTCCAACTTGGATCATGGCTCCCCTTGGACTGCTGCCACACGGTTGGGGTAAGGAACGTGTTTCAGGGTAAGGAACGTGTTTCAGAGTAAGAAATGTACTCAAAGTCCTCTTTTGGCTTCCCAGCTGCCGTTCAGTCTCCCCAGACCTCCAAATCATGCCAGGGTATGATCCAGCACTATGATTCCAGAGGGAATCCCTCCTTGCATTTACTTCTTCCTCCACAGACTCTGCCTGACAGGCAAGTGTGACCCTCAGAAAGAGCAGCCTGTGTTGTCCACTGACAGCTTTCACTGAGATTAGTAAAACAGACCACGGCCCCACAGAATTCACGTCCCAAAGAGCTGGTAACAGCAATGTAAATGGTCCAGTTTCAAAGCAGCTTAATCCCCTCTGGGAACTACTGAAAGGAATTCCTCTCTCCTGCCACTCCACTCCAATCAATGCTGAAAGGTTCTGCCTTGCTATATGTAGATTCAGGAAGAAAGCACTGCAGATTTTTGGTGTTTAAAAAGGTTTTACTTCACATCTGCAGGGCCAGAAGCTTTTTTTGGTCGAAATCAAAGTTTAAATTCTGAAGAAAAAAGGGCTCATCAAAGAACTGGCAAAGAACTTAACAACTAGGTGCCAGCTGAAATGCCAGTGTGATTTATCAGCAGGTTCTTCTCTAATCTGGTGTGAGATAATAGGAGAAGGTGTTGAAGGCAAAATCAAACTAGATACAGAACAAAAAGCATAAGTAATAGGGTTCACAAAAATATGCACATAAGTAAGTTTACATTACCTAGTAGGCAGGCCACTCTCCCCAAGAAGGTTTTGTTAGATAGATTGGGAAATCAACAGACAAAATCAGAAGACTTTGAAAGACAAATTATGTTATTTTCATTTTGCATGCATATTTTTTTCCACACAATCCTCTCCATTTTGAGAGCCATGATTTCCTTAGTGATAGACCCAACAAAACACTTGGCTGTAGTAGCTCATGGTGCCAGGTTCATACATCTCGTAGCAAAGATTAAGATTTGCAAAAAGCTGAATTTGCTTATCACAGATCAGGAAAATCATTCCTGAGAGCTCACAAATTTAGAGTAGTTTCCTTTGACTACAGCACTAAATTGTCTATTTACATATTCCCCTGCCTAGTGATTCATTAGAAGCATTTTACAGTAAACACGTCCAAAATCAAAACCAGACATTTTAACAAAAGTCTTGGGAAAACAGTTAACTGACAAAGATAATGATTTTCTAAAAGCTTTTCCCTGGACATGGGCTTGGGTTTTTTCATTGAGATAGTGGTTAAAGTGAGGCTGCCTGATATTATGTGCTTCCGTTGTACAGCCCGAAGTCATGCTAATCAGCTTGAATAACTAAAAATATAACAGGAACAGTGTAAATCCACTTGATACAGCCAAGTTCACTTCTCTGGTCCATCAGAGAAACGTCTGCAAGTGACCAAAGAATCCTTGGTCTGCATTTCACTGTTTGTTCCCTTCTTTTTATCCTACAGTAAATTATTTTTAAATTCAGCTTGGTCCAGCCAATTTCCCATCCACCCTTGTATCAGCCCCCATCAGATGCAGAGCTTTGCCTTTGGCAGCATTCTGGCAAGGAGAAAAATCCACTAATTCTCCTCAAAGGCTCCTCAGGACTATGTGGCTGCTCAGAGGAAATCTCCTGTAAACTTATATCTGACACAGACTCATTTTCCAGTGCAGAGCCCACCCAGGAGGCTGTGAAAGTCTTGTGCCCCGCCTCCAGAACAGGCTGTAGCCTCACCCTGCAGGGCCACAAGCGTGTCGCACACGTGTGACAATTCTGGTGGCATCACATGGCACCAAGATCGCCAGGTGGGGCTGGGGCTGCCTGGAGTCTCTCTGCTCCACTGCACAGTCAAGATAAATCATCATTTCCCCAAATTGCCCAGTGCTGAGACCAGGACTGGAAAACGCAGCTTCCAATTTTTAGTCTGTGCTATGGTTTGTTTTAAAAAGGGATTGAATGTCTTACAAACAGGTAAAATTGCTGCCAGATGCAAGTGCATTAGCCTTCTCCAGCTGCTTTGCTGCTGCCATTCAAAATAGCTTGCTATAAATATGATTCCTTTGAGCTCTATTCTGACAAGTGCAGAGCACTATCTGGGAAGGGCCCGTGGTTTTCCATCCCCACCAAAGTCAATAGGAGTTGTGATTGCTCAGCACATTGCTGAAAAAAGTCTGCTGAAATTACCTGAAATCACACAATTATCCCCTCACCTCTCGCTATTTTTCTTTCAGTCATGGAAGAAGGCAGGGAAACAGAAAGAAAGACAACAAAAGAAATGGTGCAGACAGAGCAAACCCTGAACAGAAATCGGAAAGCAATGAAAAGCAAGCCAGGACAAAAGAAGAAACACCACTAGAGAATGGCAAGTGAATATTCCCAAGACCTCCACTTCATATTTCTGTGTCAAAACTAATGGAAACAGAAACAGAGCTGGTCTGAATTGATGAGGTGGACATTTCCCTTGGGTTTGCCGAGTTTGTGAGGGCAGGTATCACACAGCCAGCATGTCAACATTCCAAAAAAAACTCCCAAGGACAGCGCTTAGCAGCACGGTGGAAGAGCAGCTCCACAGGAGCCTCCGGGAAGCCAGCACTTGCTCCAGGCAGGAGCAGCAGCAGTGGGCAGGTTCCCCTAGCCCTGGAGGCACAGGGATAAACCAGCAGAGGAAATGCAAAGTACTCCTTTTGCTCACTGGGTGCAGCAAAATCGATGTCAGCTACGAGTCCTGGGATTCGTAGGGCTGAATGAAAATCCTGAGCTGCAATTGCATGTGAAATACAAAAAAAAAGAGCTGTTCATACATAGTAGAAGGAGGGGGGCGCTGGACTGAACTAAAAAATCTGCGGTGATATTTTTATTTTTCTCTAAGATTCCTACTATATTTGTGTATAGGGGAAAACAAAAGGACAGAAAGTGAAAAATAAAAGCTCTATTTTTTAATCCCAGCTCTATTAGGGACAAATGACATCTCAATAGTCAGGGAAGTTCCCACTCTGCCCCAGCTGTCCACACAGTAATGCATCAAATGTTTAATCCTTTGGTTAAACAAAAGTTCAGTTTAGCCTCTTTTCCCCCCTATAGTATTTCCATCATGCCCTCTGTTTCCCTTTTTCCTCTAAAGCCAGAATATGGCTGCTGGATCTAACCCCTTTTCCCTCCCATAGTGAGCAGCCCCTTTGGACTCAGAAGGCTTTGTCTTCAGCAGCCAAGAATCCAAAAGCTGGGGTTTTGTGGGAAAAGGTTTCTTGGTTGCCTGAGATACTAAAGAAATAATACGACTTTGGCCATGATCTTTGAAACTAATCTGTGATTTTCATGACTTTCTGCCTTTAAATACTCAAATTTGAACTGTCTCAAGCAGTCCTGTTCTTTGATAAGTAGCTCTTTCTGAGCTTTCAAAAGCAGAGTCCTTTCCAGTTTCAGGCTGAGGCCCCTAAAGGAGGGATCTACAGACCTTTGACTTTATTCAAAATCTCTGATCCAGCCTCGAGTTTTATCAGTATAATATAAGACAAGAAAAGAGTGAAAGACTGAGTACCTACCACTCTGGCAAGGTTGCAATTAATTTCACAGAGGGGAGAAAAGAGAAAGGAGGTGTAGGAAAGCCCAGCAGGTGGGTCACTGCTCCAGCCACCAGCCTCCTGTTTCCTGGAAGCCAGAGCCAGCAGCATTTACAGTAAAACTGATTGTTCGAAGTTGTATCATTATTCCCAGATTTCTCCAGTGCTGCTAATCTCAGTTAATTATATTGGAAATCCCTTGTATTATGACCATGTAATTCATAATGTGCCAGTAGAAGTCATGGTTCATAATAATCACATAATGGGCAAGGACTTAGACGTAATCAGATTTTAGTTACCCTGTCGTGTTTCCATAATGCTGCTATAAAACCAACATAATCACAAAAAAGTACCAGTTATTTAAACATTCTTATCAGATTGATGTACAGTATCTTTCTCTCCCTCTCCCTCTTTTTTAAACAATGTAAGATAACAAAAATTGGATTACAATTGCTGGGAACAGACTATGATAAACTGTTTGCTTGTGTGCAGAATGAAATTTAATAATGGCATCAGTGTCTCGATTTTTAGCAGTGTTAGACCTGCTAAATAGTAGCACTCTGCAGCCAAAGGCTGCTTTCAAAGAGGCAGCATTAGAGCATTGTGCAAACAATATCTCCAAGAGCTCAGCTGTCTTATAAACCTTGAAAGGTGCCCTATATCCTCACAATTAACCTGGCTGCTAACATTTACTGTGCAGATGAGGGCTTGACTTTTTCCACAGTACATGATGCAAAAAACCCCTCAGTAGCTGTAAGGATTTTTAAAGGCCAGTGTCTGCCTCTCAAATAAAATAAAACAGAGAAGAAGAAGAAGAAAAGCCACTTTCTTCTTTACAGGAATATGGCTGGTGATGAGAATAGAGAACTTGCAAGTGGACTCTCTGGACTCTCTCTAATGTTTTATCTCCACTCTGACCCCAATCACTTCAGCTGTGCACTTGACATCCTGAAAAAGGGTCCAACTACACTTGTTTCAGCACTGTACTGCCAAACTTACTTCAATAGAATTTGTGAAATGTTAGAGGTTTTCAGTTGGCAAGCAAATATCCTATTTCTTTTTTTCTTTTTTTTTTTTTACCATACTGAAGGCACTTTATTTTGAAGCAATAAATATTATAGCAGTGAGTGAGTAAGGTCAGAAAGCATCACCCTTTCCTAGTGCTTTTTTCCCCCTTACATTAAGAAATGAGCTGTGATGGGGACAAAAACAGTTGTCACTTGAGAAGAAAGAAGGACTTGTCTCCTCCTAAGAGGAAATGAAAAGGTGGTGAGAGAATAGCTGGAGAGAATAGAATTTCTTCCTGGAATTGTGGACAGAGTGATTGGGAAATCACAGAATTGTAGGGCTGGGGTTTCTCAGCAGTCTCTTAATCCAGCTCTCCTCTGAAGCAAAACACAGAGCATCCCTGAAAGACACTTCTGTCCTGTCTCTAAAAACCTCCAGTGAGACAGACTTCTCTATATCAGCAAGCTGACAGAGAGTTTCTCCACATCTTTCATGCTGCAAAGCAGCCCATGATGGTTTTGTATCCTTATTTGACATGAAGGGCAATTAGCCACCCTATTCTCTCTGCAGCCTCTTAGCAGATCTCTTTTCAGTCTTCTCTGAATTCAATAAATTCAGTGCTCTTAGTATTTCCTCCCAGGCCATGTTTTCTAAACCTCTGTATTTTTGTTGGTTTACTCCATATTGTCTCCAATTTGCCTCTTTGTTCGGATGGAGACAAATTGGAGATGGTGCAGAATAAAAGCAGCAAACTTGAGCTGCTGGGTTGGAACTGTATTCTACTCAGTGTTTTTTTGAGAAATAAACAAAAACTCCTCTGCATTTTGTGGGAGCTTATTATGACATGTAATAGGCTCAAAGGTCAGGAAATTCAAAGTTATGGTTTCTGGTGCAAAATGTTTCCAGAGATCTTTCAGATTTAAGGAAATTAAGCCTTTAGTCTGGCATTGCAAAATTTTGAGTTAGAGATCCTGATCCAGAAAAGTGTGTGCATAGCATTAAATGTGAATAATATCCCTAAAGCAAGCATTAACTTACATGTTGCAAATATCATGCATTTCTTGGCTCTTCTTTAAGCCAAAATGTCTTTCCTAGATCTAGCTATATATTCTTGTCATATTATCATTCTTTAGATCATGTTGTTTTGAAAACATGCAAATAACAGGCACTTCTGAACAACTAGCACTAAAATTATTGGATTGGAGGAAAAAAAAAAAAAAAAAACCAAATTTATTAGAAATGAAAATAGAAATGACTGTTTAATTTAGAGATTTTATATGTTGTACAGCATGCTGCTGATTACCACTGACATCAGGAAGGCAGAGTTATCAGGAGAAGAATTTGTGGTTTCTCACTATTTCTGCACTATTTAGCTACCATTAAATTAATCAGGAGGGACTTAGTCAGCTTCATTAAAGTTGGCCTGAGAGAGGAAAAAATAATGCTCCCTTGGAGAACTCTCACTGTTATGGCTTAAGAATTAAGTGCTTTCTGTTGCTGGTGAGGAAAATAACTGCAGAAATTGGGGCATAGTCTTCACTCTTCTGTAATAGACAACAATATAAATACACTACACTGAGAAACACTGCAAATTTCCCTAAATTTTTGGCATCCATCTGTTGGAATGTAGGGAAATAGGACTTGAACATCTGGACTGGGATATGAAGGGTCTGAGAAATCACTCTTTAGCTTGAAACCTCAGTGGAAACCATATCATCTACGTGTCTCTATAAGACCTCTAGACAATTATTAACAGCTTAGATACAAAATAACATTACACCTTTCTGAGGATCAAAAGATCTTGTCTCACACTAATCTCCTAATATCAGAGAGCATAACAAACTTCAGAAACATCAGCCTGTTTAAAACCTGCCCAGATTTACATTTCAGACCCTGTTGTTCTGCAAAAATAATCCTCTCCTGTGATTTAAAAATCAATGAGAAGGGTTCCTGGCTGCCGTGCACAGGAAGAAGCCCACAGTGTGTGTTCACACAGCTTTTGGGGTGGAATATCTGAGGCATGAAACACTTCCCACGTATGAGGCCAAGGCCTCCAGCAGCACCTGATAAATTCACCAGGGCGCTGTTGAGGAGATATTCCTGTTCCACAGGCTGGAATATCTCCATTTCCACAGATGGCACTGTCCCTGTGGCAGGAGAGGAGCATCAGTGGCATCTCCTCTGCACACCTTGTGTGCTCAGATCACCTTTCCTGGGGCTCGTTGCCCTGTGATTCACTGAAGGCTTTGGCACACACCCTCTTCCAAGCAAAAATATCTGCAGAAAGCTAAAATTTGCCCAGTGGCTGTGGCACCAGAGCCCTGGGGACACCATTTCACACCCACACAGACCGAGGCAGTGTGGTCCAGCCAAGCCTTCCATCAACTTCCTAACGTGTCTTGGTTTGCAATATGTAACCAAAAGGGTGTATTCTATTTCCATCTGTTGAAACTGGGTGGGGAGGTGTCTTGTTCATCTCTTGTATAACCCATTCGTCATCACTCTGGGGGGTGGAGAGGGCGAGTGTCTTCTGTTAATGGGCAGCTGTTAAAACCAGGTGGAACAATGTTCCTTAACCCTTCCACTACCCGATGTCCCACACTCCAGGGGGATATCTTCTGTTAATGGGCCATTAAG
>VXBB01043981.1:810538-919627 GCA_013399915.1 Illadopsis cleaveri
ACCAGGTATCCTGTTTTCCACTGGATTCCAGTGGAAGACTGGACCTATCTCATTATTACTGGACCCTTTTCTACAGGATCATCTCTACTCCCACAGAGCCACATCTGTTACTCCAGGAGGATTTATTTGGACTACTCCCAACACCCTGGCCAACAGGGTATCAGGTCATATTCTGACTCTGTCAGGGTTTTCTAGGATTTTTGTTTGTTTGCTTGTGTAGTGTTTTGTACTATTACATTTGTATTTTTGATATTCCTAGTGAAAAACTGTTATTCCTGTTCCCATTTCTTTGCCTGGAAGCCCCTAATTGCAAAATTATAATAATTTGGAGGGAGGGCTTTGCATTCTCCATTGCAAGGGGAGCTCTGGCTTTCCCTGGCAGACACTTGTCTTTCCAAACCAAGACATAATGTGAGAAGCAAAAAATGAGTATTTCCATATAAATACCTACATGAATGGAAGTTCATCTCAAGGAGTCTACCTGCTGCTGGGGCACATTAGAAAGGCACAGGCAGCTTTCCTGGCATCAGTGCTCAGGGGCAGCCCTGGGAGCTCTGTAGGACTGAGGATCTTTGGATGTGCTGCCTGTTGTGCCCATTGGGTCAGAGCACAGCCATATTTCTGCCCCTCCTCATCTCCTTCTGCAGGTGTGGCTGAGCCAAGGAGCCATCAGGGCAGGACAATGTGTATTCCCTTCCCTTTGCAGCACACAGACTGCAATTCCTGGCCATCCACTGGGGAAAAAAAAGGGGGTAGAAAGTGGGACTTTTATCGTTTTCCCTGCCCTCTCTCACTGAGGGAGCTGTGCAAAGACCAGACACAGCCTAACATCATGGAAATCCTCAAGGGAGAGCACATTAAAGGCTATAAATTTATTTTGAGAATCCACTTTCAGCAGCTAAAAATCAGAAATTATCTTATCATCAGCACAGGTGCTCTAGAAAGTTCCTGGGAGTACACTTGGTCTTGGAGAACATCAAAAATGACAGTCACTGACTGCCCCCTCCCCAAAGCCTGAGTGGGAGAGGTTGACTTTACTCTCCAGAAATATTCTCTAAACTTCTAATAAAAAAGTTGTTTCCTAAATACAGCCTACTCATTGCACTTGCTTAAAAAAAGAAAAATAAAAAAAACTCAGCAGTTTTTCTCTCCCTATAGTCCCATCACTATATTTTAGGCAGCAAAGCCAAGAAATTGATTTTTTTTTTTCCCCCTACTGATACTTATTGTCTTTTATAGCTGCAGAAGATTTTAGACCAGGAATGTGATGCTTACAGATGGCTCAAACCTGGCTTGTGAAACAGATAAAGTGGGAATCTGTTGTAATGATCCATTTGGACATGCTCCCATGTTCTGATCACTGAATTTGAATCTATTAATCTTGTAGACATTTCCAGCATGCCCATCACCGTGAAATAAAGATGAGAAACTGCACTGTGTCTGTAAGGATTCATGCTCCTCTTCTTGCCCGAAGTGCTCTTACATATATGGCTTGTAAAGTGTTTTTTCCCTCAAAGGAATACTACAAGTTGACCATAAAACAACATCTTTCCTCACTCGTGTGTGTGCACAAGAGCCAAATCTGTATTCCAGAAAGGACAAGCAGTATTTCCCAATAATTTTGATGCCAAAGCAGATCAGTCAATTTCTAATTAACTCTAATTGGCTTCCTCACATGCTTTTAAATTATTTACCTGGAGGTGACAGGCGCTCAAAAGCACCAAGCATTTCCTCCATGCTTTGTAAATGTTAAGCAGTATACTTGATGAAAAATAATCACCCACCACTTGTCACTTACAACCAAAAGCCTCATCGACCTAAACTGCAAACCACGTGTTTTACAATCACCAAGAAACACAGGCAAGGACCATGTGGTAGATTGCTCAGTAGGTAACATAAGGGAGGGGAAAAAAAGAGAGAGAAGAGAGAAAAAAAATATTTAGGACAACCTTGGGGGAGGCATTAACCCATCTTGAAAGATACTGGCTCACAAGCCACCATCATGAGTGATCGGGGCATGTCATGTCTCTATGTCTCTGCTGGCTGGACCCACAAAGGGCTTTTCTCCAAGCCCAAAATCCTTTAGGGCACCTGAAGCCCACAGCTCCCTGCATCTCTTGTAGGCACTGCGATCCCCAAGGACAGATAAACACAAAGGTGCTGTGCTGCCTCTCCATGGAAAGCAGTACTTTAGAGCACACCTTGAAATGGAGTTTCTTTTCTGTTCACGGCCCTAAGAAATTTGAGATATTTATCCTCCCAGCTGCCATCTGCTCCTGGAAGGAATAATGCAGGAACAGGGAGGGCAGAGCAGTTCCTGTTGAATTTGTGGCTCTGGACACTTCCTGGCTTGAGCCAAGGGAGCAAAAAAAAAAAACCACCAAACCCAAAAAAAATAATACAATAGGCAGGCAGCTTAATTTATAACCACAAAATCAGGCACGCTGGGAGAAGGCTCAAACACCACAAGCAGCTAATGCAGGCAAGCAGCAGCCAGTGAAGGTGTGCTGTTAAGGTATTTTTCATCTGAAATGTGTTTAAATCACACTGCTGCAAACCTACCCAGGCTGCAGAGGAGAGACAGAGATGCAGCCTGAAGTGGGCACCGAATTGGAAAGTGTTCATGGACTGATTTGAGAGTAACTTTATCCATGAGGACAGTTTAGAGAAAATGTGTTATTAAAGTACTTTATTTCCATTTAGAGACTCACACAGGCATACACAGACAGTAGGTGGTGACAGCTGCTACCAGAACCATTTGTTATCTTACTTCTGTTCAGTTTTTGACAGTGTGAAATGAATATAAATGCTGAAAAGCTTTACAGAGGTGAACCAAACAATAAAAAGTAGGGGGGAATGAATTCTGGTTAGGTTACTTTAGGGAAGAGCTTTATTTCTGTTTATTCCTGAGGCATGGATGTGTGCTGTGTTTCTAATACTGCTGAGAGGATTCTTGGTGGAGTTTACCAAATCCACACCATCCTGAGATGGTGAGAGTTGGCCTTGAAGCTAACTTTAATATCATTCCCAGAACTGGCATGAAAATAAGGCTTCAGCAAATTATTGCTTTTCCCTAATAATCTGTCCATCAAAATGGAGTGAACCTCTCACATAGTTTGCCTTAATAAAAGTGCTAGTGAGATATCTCTGTGTTTGGACTTAGCAGGAGCAAATCTCTTGGCATCAAAAGGATTAAATTAGTTGGCCTGAAATTATATTGCTTTTTCCAAGCAATCATGACAGCTCTCAGAATCTTGCTACAATATACTCACATCACACCAGCTGACAGTTGCCTCTAAAAAAACCCATTCATTTTGGCCAGCTCCTCCTGTGAACACTATCAACAGACTGATGCTCCTGTTTCAGAGTCCAAGAGGCATTTTTGAACTACACCCCTATCAAGGGGAAGCCCTGGGCTCAGTTTTGACTTTTGTCTGATTGTTTGGTTCTCACATGGAGAATATTTACTCCATTCTCGCCTTGGTTACAACTGGGATGGACTGACAAATTTTGTCTTACAAGGGCAATCTATAAAGGAGATTTTGGTCTGGTGTACAGAATATAGAGTTCCTCAGAAACTATTGCAGTATATTGATTGCACAATATATATGTTTCATTAGAGCTTGGGGTATTTTTTTTTGGTTGTTTTCTTTTTTTGCTTCTATGACTACTCCTCTTACCCTGACAGAATTGATATAACAGGAATTCTCCATAAAATAGGGATTGGTAACAAGAGGCACAGATTTATAGCACAGCACACAGATTAAGCTGAAGTCAAGCAGATATTTTCCTAATATCTTTGTTCCTGATTTAATGCTTCTAAAGCAAATTATTTACTATATGAAAAAGACCTCAAAGTTTGCACAGGGAAGGAGGTAAAACCTTTGTCTGAAGTTGGGCCAATAAAACAGGAATGACTTGGGCTTAGGAGTGCTGCAGGGAACATTGTTATCTTCTGTGGGAGGGAGAGATTCACGTCAAGTTTATTTTTATAAAGCAGCATCCACCTAGAAATGAGCACAAACTAAAACGCTGTATCCTCTGAATTTGGTGGGCACTCGAGGTCCCATTTTTGCAGAGAGCTCTTGGTTCCAAAAAGGGCCAGAAGTGTGACAGATAGGCAAAACCTATCAACCTTTGGGGAGCATAAAATTTGGTTTTCAACTTCTCTAACATCCATCGCCACCTGGTCACCAAATCCCTTCCATGTGCCTCTGGTTCCTGCTGGTTGTAGCTGAAGGAATTTAGACATAGCCAGGAACAAAGATAAAAGCCATGGCCAGTGTGGAGGGCAGGCTGAACCCACTCCAGCAGAGGGGAGGGCAAACAGCCTGGTAAACTCATCTGGTCAAGTCAATACTCTCCAGATCTATGCTTTTCTGGAAAGCAGTGGTTTTCTAAATAGAAATAAGGATCATTTCTCACAACTTAACATATCTGAGATATAGCTGGCTCCCAGCCAGTACTCTGTAACCAGTGATATGCCCAAGATAGCAAATGTGTCCTGCACACACATCATTATTACAAAATCCAGTGCTAGCTCTGCACAGAGCAGCTAATGTGCCAAAAATATCATACGTATATATTTGAATTATCCATTGCAAAGCACACTGCAGGAAGGCTAGTAAATTCAGTTCCTCTTACCTGCCATCTGCATTCATATTTAGGAGTGAATTATATGTTTTCTAGCAAGTTATTTACGCAAATCTCATTAAGAATAAAGACGGGGGGGTTTATATATACAATTCCTGATCTATTGACTGAAATTGCACACCAAGATGTCAGTGTGACTTTGAATAGAAGCTGGAAAGCTTTGCTGCATGAAATCACATCACTGAGAGAAAACCCTCGTGCTTTTTATTCTCTGTATTGATGTTTCTTTTCCTCTCCCCACTGAAACAAAACCACCATTAACCAGCTCTTTGTTGTGCTGGTTTCCTGCAGGATTTTTGGTAGTGCCTAGTAGTGGTAAGGGCTGGATTACAGCTCAACATACAAAAAGCAGTTTGTTTTCAGCCCTGTGTGAAAGCTCTCTCTCAGATTTTGAAAGTAATTTTCAGGAGTAGCCTTCCTTAGCAGACATTTTCTGGGATGCAGTTGGTGTTGGACTTGCCAGGTGCCTGATGTGTGATGCAGTGATGTTACCAGGCTGATTACTTGGATGGCTCTGAAGTGAAGGCATCTGGTTAGGACTGCTGGCTAGTAGAAGAAAAGGCACTAATTAAATATTTCTTGCCTTTTCAGGTTTGTCCCTCTGATTAACCACTTTTAAAAATCACTCCTGGGAAAGCCACACAGTTATCTTTAAAACAGAGAGGCATGATTAAACATCCCTTTGCTAACAGACAAATAGTGAAGGGAAAGGAAAGCAGTCAGCTCCAGCAAGGCTGGCAGGTTTTTGTTGGATTTAAGCTAGCTCTTAAACCTTTCAGCCTGGCAGGGGAAAGCCTGAGTGATCTTATGGAAGTTGCCAAAGAATACCATTGCCATGCACCATTTGACCAAATTTATTTGTTTCCCCCAGATGATTTTGCTATCAAAATGTGTCTATAGGCAGACATACAGATGGATATCTATTGGCACCTTCTTCTTTGAGGCAACCTGTACTCCTGAACTGTAACATACACCAAACCTATAGCAGTGATGAGTGAACTGTTACCATTGCCAGTTTCTGACATCCGAGCCTTTCACCTTGGTTTCAGTGAAAAAAACCTCCAATGTGTCAATGTACAGATCACCAGAACTCTAATTTTAGTCTTCCAAATGACACACTAGGGAAAATTAGCTAGGAGCTACCTTAAGGATCAGCGTTTCCACTGGGCTTTCACCAAAGCCATGGTGGGTTTGAGAGATCTTTTCCTCTCTTTCTTATTAACTAATGACTGTGGGATCCTTACTCATGAAATTTCCTTGCCCCCTGCAGCCAAAATTAAAGCCATAATACCACAACAAGATCTATGCTGAGGTCACAAGGTTACAGACTTGTTCTGTGACCTTAGAGAAAGTACTTTGTCACAGGTGTTTACACAACTGTGGTTTCAGCAGTGTATTTTTAGGGTCCTAATATTGCAAGAGAAACCTCCTTTTTCAGTGAAAGTTAAACATAATCAGGGTCAGTTCACCACTAATGCAAAATTCCAGGTAGTGTTTTCATTCCTTACATTTCGTTTATACACTGGGTACCTCTTTGAATGTTCTTCTAAATGGTCTGCAGCAATCTTCTCAAGGATGTGTATACACAGAACTTACACAAAACAAAATCCCCTTTTTAAAATTAAATTGTCTCTGGAAAAAACATTCCTGGACACTGCATGGACTACTCTCAAGTAGACTAAGTCTGAAAGTAAAAAATGCTGCTAGGTTTGCTAGCTATGGTAAAAAAAAAAGGATATAAAATGTTAGATTTCAAGTTATTAACCCCAGATTGGCTGTAAAGCTTCAAATGCTTAAGTTGTTTGCTTCAATTTCATAGCCTCCATAAGCTTTAAGATTTTGGCAAGATTTCTGCAGACTAATAGTTCTAAGTAAGATGTACCTGCAAATTTCCCAGTTTGGAGTTAAACTAAATTATGTGACATAACTCTGGGAAAAGAAACCCTCAGTGGCACAAAATGGAGCTGCCTCTCCAAGCCCACATCTAAATTGTGACAAGACCTTAAGGTATTCAGAGGAGTGTGATGGAGATGTTTTTACCTTTTGCTTAAAGCACTCCAAAACAACAACAGCACTTTTAAACTTCCAAGTCAGTGCTGTTGGGCAGCAGACTACAGCAAGAAAAGAAAGGTTGGTTCTGCCAGGTGAAACATGGAAATTGCAAACAAATCTCATCCCTGCTCATTATCCCTTTCTTCCTCCCTTGCTCTCAGTCCAGTGGGGTTTCCCAGGGTAACAATCTGTAGCTACAGAAACTCCTTTGTATCCCTAGGAGATTTCCCTTTTTATCTTCCCCTTTGCAACTCAGATTTGAGTCTTTCCACAGCTCTTCTCCACACCCCCCATGCTGCCAAACCCAGCTTGCTGTCTCCTTCCTGCCTAATTCCTCCCATGGGAACTTCCCCAGATGAGTTTCCTCAGGTGCTTTCTGGCACAGTTTTTGCCTCACCCACCAAAAACACTCAGCCAGACCCAATATTCAGTGTCAGACCAGACAATGCCAGGGAACAGTTCTTCCCCTGCTGCATAGCCAAGTCCATTTATCAGAAAGTCCAGGAAAATGCAGTGATGGGTGGTGAAACACACACACAAAAAGCATCACCTCCATCAGACCTTGGGACATGGTGCTGTGCAGAGGTGGTTCACCCAACAGAAGCCTTTTCCAGTGGTGTCTATATTGCTACAAAAAAAGCCCTTGCAGCAGTGAGCAGATGGAATTGTGCATCCCACTTGTACCAGACACCAGGACTACTTTGTATGTTCATGACCTTTCTGATTACTGCAGAAGGAACCATTTCTACAAAATTAACTTGAATCTTACGTTCGGTGCACATTGCTGGTGTTTGTATGGAACAAATGTGGAGTGATATCTCTCAAATGTATTGGATTGCTATGGAAATGCTACAGGAGAGGGATAGGGATATAAACAGTATAGAGCTGAGATGGCCCCAAACACAGGCACATCCCTGTAAAAATACTACTCTGATTTTGTGAGATTAAAGATTGAGTTATTATTAGTTTCTTTGAACTCTTACTCTGAGTTGTCTTAGAGAAGGCCTGACAGAACCCAATCTTCACTGTATTTATACATATTTTCTGAATCCTTATCTATCCAGATACGGTTCAGAGAGACTCATGTCTTGGTTTTTGTCAGAGATAACTGAAGGGTTACTCAGGTCTAAACATAACTCTTCATATCAGCACCAAGGCTCGAGGAAACTCTGAATTGCAGCACTTTATACTGAAGGGATCCCTAAATGATTCTTTTCTTCTCACAATCATTCAAGAACTTGAAAGTCCAGGGAGTAGCCTCAAATCCCTCATTCCCATAAATTTAGCAGAGGTCACAGCATGGCCAATTCAGCTGAAAAGTGTTATTACAGAAAAACTTGATGATACTTTTATGTTCACTGATGTGAACATAATTCTCTGGGTCTTTTAGCTACATATAGCCTGCCTTATCCACAGAGACACTTCAGCAGATATATATGGTACCATGAGCAGAGTTAAAAGTGATGAATATTCTGATTTATAACTTCTACTGATAACAAGATGATAGAAAATCTTAAAAATATGGGTGTTATTATATACAGTGTGTAACTTCACTCAGCAGATAAGGGATGGGAAATCAAAAACATTTATCACACCTGAACGGGGGGGACACTTCCTTGAATGACCCTTGTTACCTGTAAAGGATTGAGCAGACCAATGGACAAAAATCTTAAATATAGGGTTAGCTCTGTAGGTGCCAAGTGTGGCTATGAATCTATCACCCTTCCTGGTCTTAAGGACCACACACAAGGAGGAAAATGCATATATGGAAGAGCTTTTTTTTCCTGACAGATTTAATCATCTAAAGAGATCTCAGCCTGCTGAGTTGACATTGCACCTTCTAAAGATCAACCATTGGATTGGAACTACAGAGGCACAAGAAAGTAATCATAATATAAATAAATTTGTTAGGGATGAGGAGCTGGACTAACAAGCCAGATGCTCCTCCTTCCACTCTGGAGCTGTGGTGAGGGGCAAGGCAGACCCAAGAGAGAATCCCTTGGTAACAATCCTAAAGGAGAGGCTGCCTCCATCCACCTCGGGCTCCAGGTCCTCAGCATGATCCAAGAGTTTAAGCACACACCCCAGATAAATATTACTTTGTTAATCTTCATTAGAAATCTACTTTTAAAGCTGATTCTCAGTGAAGTCACTTAGTCAGATGAAATCATTGCACACTAAACAATCCTGTTAGGGATGCTTATCCAAGCAAAGGGCGTTCAATTGCATTTCCATTAGCAGCACTATATGGTTATTGTCCTTAAAGACAAGACTCTTAGAGTTAATCTATCTTCTTAGAGCTGAATTTTCTCAAGAACTAAACGTTAATTTTAACTACTTTCTGGCACTGTGAAATCAGGTTGCCTGCAGATCGATAAAACAGATTTGAGGACTGCAAATGGCCCTGCCCACTTCTGCCAGTGATGGGAGCACCCTGAAATTTTAAGAAGTTCTGGATTATCTAAGTCTAATGATGCACTAAATAGAACATTATTTAATGAGAAAGTCACCAGCTGTGGTGAACAGCAGGTGATTTATCTATCAGGAAAAGAGTATTTTTTTTTCAACAGAAAAGATGATGTTTCTCTCTGTTGAATTCTGTACAGCTCAAGAAGGAGGAAAGATGCTTGATCTCATCCTTTTTACTTTCTGTAGCAGTTTGCTGGAAGGACAGGTCTTCCCATTAAATGAGGGGGAGATTTTCTGCTTTCCTTGCCTTGTTTCAATCTGTGCCTTCCTACCTGTGTGACTAAGGCAAAGTTCACTGTTCACTGCAAGGAAATGGCTCTGACTCCTCCTTCAACCTTGACCTGAAGACAGACACAGATTCGGGGAGCCTTAAGTTGAGCCTGAATTTTTGAAAATAAGAAAGAAAGTATATCTTTCCCCAAGCAGTGTTTTTTAGGTTTTAGTGTATTCTCTGCTTTCTTGTCCATCTCTCCTGGGAAGATCACACCATATTTTGTGTTATGTTCCAATATATTTGCATTGATTTCTGTAGTTAACTTTAGTTAAAGCCAGGGTATATCTTACTTCAGTTTTCTCCATTTATCAGTTACAAAAAGTGCTTCTAGCTAAGAAATGGTGTCTTATAACATTAATTTATAGTGGCTTTGTTTCTTGTACAGCTTTGCTCTAAAGGCATTGCTGTAGATGATCCCTTGAAGACATCTCCAGATGATATTTCCACTGTTGCCCCTGATATTGAAGTAGAGCTTCTAATCTGCTACTTGGAAACTGGGGAAGCCTGGCATTGCTATGGAATCATTCCCACAGGTGAAAATAAATATTGATTTGATGCATTGTAAGGCTGAAAGCAAAAATTAAGCAAAGCCTATGAATAAATCTCGTGCAGGAGGAATCAGTCGAATAATGAGAAAAGAGGAATCAATAAAACACAACTTTCCCATGGCACTGGTGCTCAGATTGGACTGATTCTCAGAATTTGAGACATTCAGTCACAACAGCCATGTCCACATTACTGCTCTGGTAATGCAGAGGGGAAGGATATTGCAGGGAAGGCACATCCATAGTCCATGGCACACTTAAAACTGAAGTTAGACAAATACAAACATGCTCAGCCTCATCTGACTGTAACAATATTATGAGCACTTGATCTCCTTCAAGCCAGATTAGGTCAGGGATGGCTTCAAATTATTTCCATTGCATAATCCCTCATGGGCTCACTTGTGATCCACATCAAAGACCAGCACTACCAGAGTGCATAAAGAAGCCAGAAACAAAACTTGCACACAGTGGAGATAAAATTCCCATTAGTTTCAGATGAGTTAGGATTTTGCTGGGTTTGGGCTGCCTTTAATTAGCAATCAGGCACAACAATCATTTCTGCATGCATGTCGTGCCAGCAAACACTTCATTATTGAGGCCTCACTCATTTTTTCCTGGGTTTGAGATGTATTAAGATGGACACTGCAATTAGTGCAGGGTGAGGGTTCCTTCATACAGTCATCTCAAATGAATGTAGCCTCAGAAAGGTGGTTGTGTAGCAATGTATTTAAACAGCTCAGGCCACAGTGTGGCCACCAAACCATCTTTAGTCATTCTTATCAGAACCCTCTAGTATTCATCAAGGTTACTAAGACATAAATTGTTCTAAAATAAGAGAAAAGAGGCTGCAAGAACTAAATAAAGGAAGGCTATGAAACACTAAACTGCAACCAATCATATTTTCTAAGTGCATACTAAACACAAAATAGAAGCACCAATCAAGTAATGCATGGTCACATGAACAGTAGTTTTAGAATGTACAAATATAACTTGATATAAACAATAAACAGCTTCTACTAAATCATATTAGTTAGTTGTCCAAAGGTCCTGAGCTCCCACGTGGTTGCAGCAGAGGAGGGGATGCTCCTGGCAGAGGGGAGGGATGATATGTGGTGTGGGAACTCCACAGTGGCAGCAAGTTCATTTACCTGCACACACAGCCACGGGGTGTCTGAGCATCCTGATGGGATTTCTGAGCATCCTGACTCAATGCCAAGGCCCTCAGCTCCATCCCCACCCCTTTCCCAAGCAGTTCTGGCTCGGAGAGCCATGCCCACCTGCACATGTTGTGGGTGTGCATCCTTCCCACTGTTCCCCAGTACTGCTCTGGACTGGCAGCCTCAATGCCCAGGAGCAGATAGAAAGCAGCAAAAACTTCAAAAGAAATGCACCCCTTGTGCAAATTAAAAACCAGCCATGCTTTTTCACGGTGTCTCAAAGAAAAGGGAAAAAAAAAATATATACAATTTGAGTGGACTCACAGTTTTGGAGAAAACTTTAAGCCTTGCTCTCTTATTCTGTGACTTCCATGAACACTAAAATGCAAAAGCCGTTTGGACAGGTAAAATAGAACAGGAAATACATTTTTTTATCTTATTTAATTTATCTTGATTTCAAAATAGTAAGATAAGATGAGCCCAGTGCTACAGAAATGAAAGCCTATCCAGGCCTGGTTTGGTTTCTGTTGTCTTTAAACAGAAACCCCTGGCACAGTGAGAAAATAAATGCAGTCAGATGGAGATCACTGGAAAACTGAAGGAGTTCAACATTTTTCACTCTTTTCCTTATCTATAATTCTTATATATAATCACACCATTTTGTTCTTAACTCCCTTAGTTACATAGCCCAAGGAAAAGTGGCAATCAGCAATGCCTATTTTCAATAAAATTCATTTAATAACTTGAAGAATGGGAATGAATCTATTGATCATAGTGGCCACATTTCAAAATGAAGGAACTGATACAATACTGCACCAGTAAAAATATTCTGAGACATAATTAACATAGACAAAACCTGAAATGCAATCAATTGCTATTTTTTTAAAGAAAAGATTAAATTACTCTGAGCTGTCCTGCTAAAAATAGCTTCCTGCCATCAGTTAAGTAGTGCATATAGAACACAGAATTTTTATTCCCATTGAGTTTTTATGTCATCACCACATTGTAATGGTTTGCTGGTAATCCTTTGGCGTTAATCATGAATCCAAATTAAAATATTTGTTCCTGCATTTATTTGCATTTACTGAGCTATTCTTTCTTTAATTTCATGTAAATTTCACAGCTCCTGCATTCATTTCTGAAGCCCTATTAACAAAAAATCAGCTCTAATATTCTCCCCCATAGTTGTATCAAATACACAGTAGTGGGTTTTGCTAGAGAGAAATCTTAAAATATCACAGCTACAGAAACAAAAAATAGAACAAAAAATGAAGGAACTCAGTTTTAAACTGCACATCAACAGGCATCTATAGGGGAATAGCTTTCCTATTCTTAAGAAAGAGAGTCCAAATTATATCATCAGTTTTAGGTCCTGTATGACAAGCCAAGTTTGGGTCCTCTTAAAAAGTGGAAACTGTCTTCTCTGATTTCTTAATATTCAAGTCTGCCTTTAGCATCACTGATACAATTGAGGACACTGGCTGGGTTCTGATCATTTGTCAGGCTGATGCAAAAGATTTACCCTTTGTGATCAAAAACTATTAAAACCACTTCTCATCCATCACAGCTCTGAGCAAACCTGCCATGGATTGACCTCACCAAGCAACACTTGCTGCAACCTACCTGACCAGCACTTTTCATCATAAGACAGCCATCAAAATAATCCCCAACTTGCAGTCTGAAGCCATAAAAAGAATCACATGATATTTACGTGCCCTGTGGTCCTTTAGGCCCAGGCATCATGGCATACCAGGGTTTAATGATCTTAATAACCCCATTTGGCTTGCTGAGAAATTAGATTTTCCCTTTGGTTGCAGAAGGCAATTTTCAATTATAGCAGATGGCAAAACAGTGAAGGTCTGAGAAGTCAAGAACTGACTAAGAAACCTCAGATTAGCACTTAGGCCTTATGTTGCTCAGCCTAATAACGTCAGTGGTTGAATTTTTGCCCCAAATGAAAACAGCAGAGCACAGCATTTCAGCAGAACAGTCCCCCAGTTCCACCTGCTCTTCAGAGGCCAGGCACAACAGACATCCAGAAAGCCACAGGAAAGCATTTGAGAAAACAACCCTTGGTGTCTCACATGCACAGCTCAGCAATCATTAAAATTCAATTTTATTGAAAATTGGAGAGAAACATGCTGAACTCCGGAACAACTGAAGATGGAGATTTTTCGAAACAAAAGAAACTTTTTCAATGAGATTTTATATCCCCTTATAGGTTTTTTGTTTTGTTTTATCTTACTTTTTCACCCTCCAAGCAAGACAAAATAAATCTGCATTGAGAGCCTGTGCCTTGCTGTCTGCACCTGGGAAAATCAAACAGAACCTTTCTATTGGAAAGATGCTTTTTGCCCCTGCACCTGGTGCCCGCGGCACACACGGGACCCCTCTGGAAACCAGCTGGTCAGCAGGAGAAAGAGGCTGCTCACCATAGGCTGGAAAGTGACCCCTCTTCCCAATGATGGGATTGTTCTCCTGCCATGGGAAGCCCACAGCAGGTAGTGGGAAGTGCCATGTGGAAGGATGTTTGTGACCTGCCTCCTACCAGAGCACCCCTGCTCTCCATTCCCTGTCCTCCTCCCCTTGGTCTGCAAATTGTGCATATAAGGGTTGAGGGGAGGAAGAGGAACACGACTTAATAACACGTTTCTTCAGTATTACCTGTAGATAATGCCTGGAAAATATCTTCATGGCAATGAGGAGTGTTTTAAGGAGCTACTCAAGGTCTTTGGGGGTCAGATTTTCCTGTGTCCTTGCAGACTCTACTCCACAGCACGACCCGCTGCCAATTCTCTCCCTCCCTCCCTCCCCTCCCAGAAAGGCTATGCACAGAGAATGCAATAAATCTGCAAAGCTTTTTCTCTGCTCTGCCTTTTTATGTGTTCAGTGGAAGGCAGGGCTCTCTAATGCCTCTTGCACAATTCACAGGGAGACACATGAAGTAGAAAATAGCACCTCTGTTAAGTAGTACACAATTGCTTTGGTGATGAGTTAACAGAGGGAATCTCTGATGGAGGCACAGTGGGGGGAAAAAGTCTAAAACAGCTGAAGGTTCATGGATTTACTTCTAAATCCTCTGCGTTTTTCCCAGTAACTTTTCAAACACTTACAGAAGGTCTAAAATAATTAATAGTGATCAAGCTTTATGCACTATCTGTCAGAAGAAAAGACATCTCAAAAGACATCTGATCTTGGTCAGTGTATTACAGACCGGATCAGCCAGGACCCTTTAACACAGATTATTCAAATTTGGACTAAAAATTTGATATTCAGCTACTTCTGCATGCCCTAGCTTCCTTATTTTGCACCTTTAAAATAGGACTATATTAAAGTAACTTGAGAATGGAATTCTAGTGAAATATTAAATAATCAAAAATAAATAATGCAATGATGGGATGATACAGTGCAGTCAGTGGGCATTAAAATGGAGGCAGAATAGAAGAAGAGCTCTAGAAAAACAGAGATTTTTTAGGCTGAAATAGAAAAACAAGAAATGTAGGGACTGATACTCCTAATCTGTGGGAAGTCTGTAGTGCTACATATACTTTGCTCTAAACTACTTTCCTAAACTTTTTACCCCTTCAGAAAAGGGAATAAAAAGAAAGAGAAGAATTAGCAACACCAAATTACTTCAGCAATTGTGTTAGGCATATTGCAATATACATAATAGATGAGATATTATTAATACAGAGCAATTCCATTGAGATGCTCTGGATAATATAAACTAGAAGTACTCTTAAAAAAATAATTCCTTCTCATGGAGCATTTCAAATATTTCTATGTACTTCAATTTTTTATTACTTTTTAAATGAGCATCATTGAATGCTCTGGATTCTGATCCTCAACTCTGACTCATGTTATTTCCAGGCTGACTGACATATCACTGACATGATTCTTATTTTATGGGCTGAGACTTCCTCCTTTGTGGTCAAAGGCTACATTCCCCTTGACTCTGATGATGCTACTTTGCAAAAACTTTTATCTTCACAGCTCGTGGTGGGATCCTGTTAAGAAAATGCACATTTGGGGGGTAAAAAAAGCCTGGAAGACATACAGTTCCTTGTAGAAAGAAAAGTCTGACAACATTGAACATGACAGCAGTGCTAATGGCGTTGGGAAGCTTGGTGGTACAGCTGGAAAACAAGAGGGCAACACATTATGAGAACAAGACAAGGAATGCAGAGTGTCTCCACTTGTGCTAAGATGTTTTGGGAGCTTTGAAACAAGATATTTCTAAATATCTTTTTGTTCTGGACCAGAGAACATTCTCCTTTTTACCACCTTCACAGCTCAAAAATCGAGACCTGTATGGCACATTTATCTTGTGCTTGCAATTCAAAGCAAATTGCTGCTGCAAAACCTTTTAGCATGGCAGTTATATTTCACTTTACTGACAGAGAAAAGGCGTTGTGTGAAACCTTTTTTGGGAACCCACACTTCCTCCCTTCCTGTCTGTTTAAATATGAAAACATCATGAGGTGGTTTTTTCTGTGCACTGACAGTCCTTGCCCATAGATGCCATAACTGCATTTATTGCTGATGGGTTGTGCAAAAAAAAAAAACAAAACCAAACAAACCAAAAATCCAACTGCATAAAGACAATTCAAGCATCCTCCTTCAAGTGTGAGAAGATTTGGTCCTCTTCCTTCATCCACTCAGGTTTGGTAGAAGCTTTTCTGTCTGTTTTGTTCAGAGATGATGATTATATTAAAAGGGATTTCTAGTGATTTATCAGATTACCAGACACTCATTCAGGACTCTGCCAAACTTGCCTGGATAAGCAGTGTCCCTGCAGCTCCTCTTGTCGGCACATCTGCCAACCAATCCTTGTCCCTTTTTTCTCTATAATCCAGATATTACCTGATTTTGCCTATCACTTCTCTAAAAGGAGTGGCCAGGGCAGGGAGGGAAGGGCACTCCCTTCTTCAGGGACCAGGGAAAAAAACATCCCCAAGCACAGAGCAGGATGGGCACAGTCACAGCCAGGCATTTGGTGGCAACAGAAAGAAAACTCCCCATGGCCCAATGGTCCTGACATTGTCCAGGCACCAAGAGGCTGAAATCAAGCTTAGGAGAAAACTCTGCCTCCCTCATGTGTGTCTTCACATGGCTCCCCTCATGCACTTCTCCCTTTAGCTGCTAATCCCCTCCAGCACCAAAACCACCTCAGTCCTGTCCTCTGGCAGAGAGCTTCTGCATGGCTGCTCTCACAGGCCAACCAAGTATTTCCAGCACTTTGTTCCAACAGGGAGAGCTTTCCCCTCTTTGAGACATCATCTTTAGTAAGCCTTCACACAGAGGCAGGATGCTCACAAGCTTTTATGTCTCCAAGACACATCCCTCTTAATGCCCCACAACAGCACTGGGAGGGGAAATGGTTTAGGACACAATGTTGGCTATAAGCAAGTGTGCAACCATGAGGTACTGAAATAAAACTTAAAGAAAATCTCAACATTGCTGCACATGCAAATTGCAGAAGAATACCATGTGGTTGACTCCTGACTGCTGTGGGGTTCAGGAACTTGGCTGTCTCTGGCAGAGCTGAACTCTCAAACCAGCCCTTGGGATCACAGCACAGAGCACAGCAGACTCAAACAGATGTAAGACTAGAACTACACAGCATACAATAACCTGCCTGCCATAGAGATGAAACAAGGAAAAAGAAGAAAGTTGAAGTTCAGTGCAATTACACAGGATTTGTCAGGTTCATCCACGAGTAAACTGGGGCTGGATCAGCAGCTGTACTGATTGACAGTGTTCACTGAAGATAAGAGCATTGTATTAGTCTGCAGCAACTGCAGACATGGCTCTGCTGAATGCTGCTTGACACATTTCTTGCACTGACATTTTCTTTAAGAGCTCAGTGACTGCCTTTGTGCAGTCTCTCAGTGCCATCAACACGAGGATGTGCATCCCAAAACACCCACCCACCCCTGCAGCAGCACAGGCTGCAGCAGAACTGCAGTTTTACTGCTGATAAATCCCAAAATTCCTGTCTAAAAGTCAATTATAGCTGACCAATAAACCCCACAGCATCTCAGGAAAGTGTGGATAACTAGGAAAAAGAAGAGGCTGCTACTCTTCTTAAAGAAATAACTGCACACACATCCACAAACCAACCAGCTTTTACTGACAGCATTAACAAGAAAAATGAGTTTATCTGCTTGAGTAGTGAAGTGCATTTTTTTACTCGTTTCATCTGTAGAATCATCATTGACTTTTTCTTGGCCTGCAAAGGCCAAACACAAATGATGTGGTGGATCGTAGCAGAGGCAGTTCTTCAGGTCAGCCAGATTAGAGTTAAACCCCAGCTGCATTTGGGAAGGAATTAGAGACAGGGGCTGTGCACCTTAGAAAAAAAAGGCAGTGTGATTTCCAGCATCCAGGTTTGATGTGGCAATCCAGGTTTCAGTAAAATTGAAAGGAAAACTGGGAAAGAAAACTGCAGAGTGACGTGTGTGCCTGTGAGTTGCATACTCCAATTGCTGTGCTGGGGAGTGAGTTGAAGCTTTCTTCCCTTCTCCTCACAGTTTGAAAAAAGATAATAGGACAAACCCTGTATTATTTTTAAGAGAAGTTGTCAAGATGAAAAAATGAAAATGTCAAGAAAGAGGCTGATATACAGCATTACTTAAAGACTGTTTTGTTGAGAAAAACTGACCAAATGATTTACGAAAGGCTTTTAACAGGGCAGTCTGTGGATTACAGTGAAGATGAAAAATAAATGAAAATCTATTTCAAGTTTACTTTAGCCTAGTCATTTAACAGATGAGGGCAAAACCTGGCAAGCACACAAGTTCTAATCTTCAGATGTAGTGACTTTTTTTGCAGTTTTGCCGATTAAAGTTTTCTCAGTGCAAAATAAGAGCTTTTCAGAGCATCTTCAGATGTCTTCTGTTGAAACGACTTTTTTTTTTCTTTTAACATGAATCTCCCATGGAAGGCACATGAGTAAAGCCACCAAAGCTGCTTCTGCTCATGGCACAAAGCTCACAGAGGCATTGTCCTGACAGTGCTGCCACCAGCTTGTCCACCACCTCCTTCCTTTCCCAATTCCCCTTTCAAGCCTCACTCTTGAAACTCAGCCCTCCTAATTAATTACTGGATTAACCAGCCTAGCACCAAGATGCTCATGGCTGGAGGTGGATCTTGGAGCATGGGCCCATTCTCAGTGTGCCCAGCCTGGCATATTCCTGCCTGGCCAGATGGGTCCACCATCTGCTCCCATTTGAAGGAAAACTCCCTGGAATTAGGGTTTTCCTCTTAACCTTTGTTTGTACAATCCTTTGCTTCCTCTTTCAATTCTTTTAAAATCACCTGAAGCACATCAGAGTCAGATTTAAAAAATAAAGGGGCAGCTCCTCACAGTTTTGGTGCACACCTGGCAAGAAATGAGCCCTGCTCTACACAAAGGCCTGTGCTCTGGAGCAGCCTCAGCACAGCAAAGGGCTACTTTGTGGGAAAGTAGGAACACAGCAGAAATTATTTCTAGTGTATAGGCTTCAGAGAGTGTAGCAAAATCAATCCTAACACCAGGAGTCAAAGGTAGCCTTCTGGTGTTTGGTCAAGTTATTAGGGCATGCTGTATTATTTTTGAGCATAGAATTTATAGATTGAGACAAGCAGTTGATCTCTTCAAGAAGACTAAAAAAAAAATAAAGATGGAAAAATGGATAGCTGATATCTAATCCTATGAAAATCTGCCACAGTTCTATATTTATGATAAGCCTATCCCAGCACATCCTGCTCAAAGTCTTACAGAAAATATGTTGCTAACTACCAGGGAATCATTGATTTTTTAATTTTTTCCCCTCATAGTGCTAGTGCTTAGCTGTGGTAGAAGCCATAACTTGGAGAGGATGGGTAAAATTTAAAATAATAATAATAAAAAAAATCAATATTATCATTATCAAGTGGTAACTACAGTTTACAGCAGCAATAATGTCCTTTGAAATAGCTTGCAGAAGTACCAGTTGTCATCTACATAATGTATTACTGGTTTGGTCAAGTTATTAAATGCAGATATTATTTGATGTTTTGGTCATTTTGATTTGGTGACCATCAGTATTGCCCAAACCTCACATCTAAACCACATTTGGCCGAGAGCTGCAGTATTTGCTGTTGGCATTCTGTTTTCATTACTGCTAGGAGTGATTCATTCCCTCATTAAGACCAACTAATTTTTAACATCCTGTGCTGTTTCTTGCATTGTGTATTAGTGGAGTGTTCAGATGTGCCCCCAGTCACCAAGTCCTGTGCTTCCTCCAGCAGTGCCTGAAGTTATGAGATCATTTGTCACTGGTTTTCCACACACAAACACACACATCCCTTCTCCCCAGGGAGGCAGCTCCTGCAGGGTGATGCTGTCTCTCAACGCAGTTTTCTGAGCACCTTTTTAACAGGCTGAAAGCACAATTCTGAGCTGCTTCACCAGATTAAGGTGGTCTCCAGCAGAATCTCCAAAGCACAGAGCAGCTCTGCTCACACAGAGGAAAGTTTACTGTGCCAAAACAGAAATGTGCTTATTTATCTAATTACTGGCAAATGCAGACGTAACCATCCAGAGCTTCAGGCTTTCTCCTGTGTGCCTTGGAGAAAACCTGCAGAGTTAATTTGATTTACAGGTCTGTGGCATCTTGGAGGTTTTAGGTTTTAACTTATTTTAACTTTTAGGTTTTAACTTAACTTTACCTTTTAGGTTTTAACTTATTTTAAAAGCTCTGTCTCTGCAGGCCACAAGCATGCAGGTCATGAGTGTTGAATACATAGAGAAGAGACAGGTATTGGTCTTCTAAAATGCTCTGTGTGTTTCCATAAATGAGAATTCATAACTGAATGTGTTTGCATCTATATTTCCATCGTAATTTCAAGAGGATGAATGATGATTTGGTTAGGAAAAGGATTAGGTCTGTGATTATCAATATACTGAAATCATAAAGGCAGTAGTTTTTAATGTGACCATGTTCAAAACTCTCAACGAGGAAACAAGACCTGGTTTGCACCTTTTCATTGTAACAGAATGAAGTGTTAATCTCGTTGCTGAAGTCCTAATCTATCACTGAATATTCTATAAGGCATGTATAAAATGATAAATACTAAACTTTGCATGTTAGAACACAGCCTGTTTCACTTTTTTCCAAGGGCCAGAAGTGCTGCTGACCTGAGAATCCAGTTCCCTCTTGGAGATCTCACAGGTGGAACTAATTGGATGTAGAAGGAGCTGTCACTCCTGCCCTCCCCTTGCTCCCATCAAAAGGCCACCCTGCCTGCCAATCTGACTGCTGAGCTCCTGCTATTTTTATCCTTTCATCTTTTCTGATATTGACTTAAAGCCTGTAATTTGTTACACCTGGAACTGCATCTATTAAAGTTAAGGTCTAAGAAACATGCCAAGGTCCACCCACGTAGAACCTATCACTTGTGCAGAAAGTGTTTCAGAGTCTCCCAAGTTAACACTAAATACATTCCAGATGCAGTTTCTCCAGGTAGATGGGTCAGGCACCTGCCACTCATGTTTGCAGAGGCAGGGCTTAACACCAAGTTGTGCTGCTGCAGTTAGGATTACCTTATCTATAAGCTAAAAACAATATAAAATGTTGACACATGATTTTTTTTTCCCCCTACAGCAACACACAAAACCCTAACGAAATTGCATTTAACATTTTAATAATGCTTGTTCCTATATCACAGCTGTCAAGAGAAAGGGTCCATATTGCATTGGAAACAGTGTGTGGTATAGAGTAAGTACATACAGTATGTGTCTTAAATTGTGACTATTAGGACCTTTAATGATTTAAGAAATAAAAATGTAAACTTTATGTATCTTGTCCTTTAAAGGAGCATTATTCTGAACCCAACCTCTCTCCAGAATCACCTACACGAGCTGTTTGCTTTTGGTGCTTGTGGAGAGATTCTGAAGCTGCAAATCACACTGCTTGTGGCTCCTGAATGGATTCTCTACATCCCTTTCATTCCAGCTCTCAGTAGTAAGGCTGTCATCTTAGATCCAGGCATTTCCAAAATCAGTGGGGCTTTTGGGCTGCCTTTGTGCACATGATCCAATCCTCCTGGTTGTCATAACATGAATAATCCTAATTACATCCCTAGTTGTGATTAGGCAAATGCATGTAGGAGCATTCACTCATTCTTGGGCACTGGTGTGAGCCCTGATCAGGTCCCAGAGCTGTGCTGGATAAAAGTTACACCCACACATCCATCTTTCACTCCCTGGATTCCCTGAAACCCTGGGCAGATGCTCAGATGTGCTCCAAATGGAGAGTGGGGAGAGGGAGGAAAAAAAAAAGAGAGAGAGAGAGAGAGAAATAATTAAGATCTCAGGGTACACTGTGGTATGCTGCAAAATTTAGCCTCTGTGTGCAGCTGAAGAGATTGCTGGTGTGAATGGGAACTGCTGGCAGGAGGAAAGCCTGCAAGAGGAAGCTCTGCTTGTGTGCCTCCTCTGATGCTGCCAACAAACCTCAAAGTATCACCGTGCTGCAGAAGTTTTTAACCACCTAAGATGCTTAAATGAAAGAGAAATGCATGAGGAAAAGCAACAATGACTTGCCATGTATCACCATTACTGCTAGCATTAGACACTTACAAGGGACTGTTCAGCTGAAGACCACAAGGTATCTCACAAAATATTTCACAAATCATTAGGTAACTAATGGCAGAGCAGCCAGTGTGAATTAGGCAAGAGACTGAAGGGGTCACTTTGCTCATCCTTTAAGATGGATGCTGGTGGTACAGCTCTGAAGCCACTAAAAACTGCAGCAAAACAGCCCAGGCAGTGGAAGAAGACTTTATCCAGGCAGACAAGCAGACTTGCAGAGAGGATTTGGGAAGATGAACTTCAATTTTCTGTGTGGGACTTCTGCCAAAGACTCCCAGGTAAGCACTTTTCCTTCAGCAGGACACACATGTCCAAGTAATCTCCCCTAGCTTTCACTGGACAGTACAGGCAGAGGAAATCACCTCCCCAAGCAAAAACCACAAAACTCTTTCTAAATTTCTTAAGAAATGCTATTTCAGATACATCTGGAGTATTTCCCCTGACCATCAACCCACCCAACCTTTGTTTTTTAATCTCAAAACACAGCTCACTATTCAGACAAAGATGTTTCAAGCTAAGAAAGAGAAACATTCTCTTGAAAAACAATACAGTGTTGTGATTGTTATCAGTGAGATGTAAAAGGAGATCTGGGAACTGCCTCTTCTTCCTGAAATCTTGTTAGTGTGCTGATTCAGAGAGAAATTGTCATCTACTGAATTATCAACAGGTGAGTCTCACTGCTCAGGCAGATGTTTTAGAGCTCTGTTAGGACCATATGTTGCTTTGTGACAGGTGAGGAATCCTGCCCAGGATACTTTCAAACCCCCAAATTCACCAGTATCCCAACAGATGAAATGAAAAAGAGGATTTGTTTGGGGTGCTGGGAAGGAAAGGAGGGTTTTCCCTTGAAGTCAAGTTGAAGATTTTTAAAAATAGTAACAATAATAAATGGAGGGTTCTTTTCAAAAGATTCTTTCAAAAACTGAGCTTTTTGAGAAGCAATACAAATAAATGGGCATGTTTGAGAAGATGATATGAACAGAGAAGCTGGTCTTAAATATGATTCAAAAAATGAATATAAGTTTGTGGTTGGTGTCACTGCAGATGAGGAATCAGTAAATTTACTACATCAGCAGGCAGGAGGGAACACTGTCAGCCTTTTTTCCCCACATTGAGTAGCTCTCAGGAAACTAGATGATTTTCAGTGAGATTCTGTGTTTTGTAGAGGAGAGGAGCATTCCGACAGACTGGCTCCAGTGTGGTTCCAAAAGCAGTGACTGCAGCAGCACTCAGAGTTTAGCCTAGTTTAACAGAGTGTTATAGCAACTGTGCAGAGCTGCTTCTGCAGATTGTGTTAAACTAAGCTTAGCACCACTTCTGTCATTTCTCTGGAGTCACTGGGCTCAGTGAAACCCTGCTCACAGACAGCCCATGCCATGGGGACACGCAGTTACACTTCCTGAAAATACAAACCTGGGGTTTGTTAACATAAGCCATCATTTATTTCTGCTTGCCTTATTTTTTTTTTTTTTTAATGAGAAAGTGGTCATTCTATTCCTTTTCCTGCTGTTGTGCATCCTTTGCCTTCTCACCCCTCACGTGGATTTTGAGTTACTGCACAGTGCATGAAGAACTGCATATTTTAAAAAAAACTAAAACAACTGTATATTTTTTCTTTGCTCGTATCTGTTAGCACAGAATAAAATGACTTCTTTGTTTCTTTTGCCATTCCTTAATCCCCAATCTGGTCATTATAAAAGGGCCAAAGCTATCACTGGAGGTGCTGAAATCTTCAAGCTATTATTATTATTATTATTACTAGCTACCATCTAACTATGTGGCCCCCATAGCAGTTCAAGGGGGTGTGAGCAGCAGTGGCTGGCTGGAAGCAGTTCAGCTTGGCACAAACACCAGGGATAATCACATTTGACTCAGCCTACCCGTCAAGCTGAGATCCCCTGAGATTTTGTCTCTGAAGACATGCCAGACTGAATTCTCTGGTTCAGAGAAAGTCAGAGGTTAGAGAGGGGTCAACTGTAATTTAAGCGTCTCTCAAAGTCCTCTGAGTGCAGTTTTCACCAACTCTTTTCTCCCAGTACCAGGAGAATAAGCATGGGAAGGAGCCTGAATGCAAGGAGGTGTGAATTAAAGACTCTGATATCTGCATGTATTCTGAATTTTTGTCAGCTGCACAGGGATCCCTCTGGGATAGCCCAGGGATGGGATGCCACCATGCAGAGCAGTCCCAGAAACAGCACTGTGGGGTCACAGCATCTGCAGACAATGAATTCCAAAGCTCTGCAACCACTTTCCCTGAGGTGCCACTTAGTAAATCTATTCCTCCTCTTTTGGTATCTCTCATGTTGGAAAACTGCTCCGGACAAACACAGTGAAGATTTAAACCTCAGCAGGGAGAAAACCCATTTCAGTGGAAAGACCATCTTGGTCCTTGAACAAATGGGCATAAATATGTTGTGTATAAATTTAGTCTGGAAGTTACCAGGAAATTTTAGGCATTCAGCCATAGGATGATCAGCCTCCAACAGCAGCAACTGAAGTGTCCTGCCAAAGAACACATTGTCACAGCTGATCAAACATCCCTCACTAACCAGAATGAAAGGTTCAGGGAAGGGCCCTGGGCTCACTTGTGTCTCAAAACCAAGAAAACGCTCTTGGAGGAGGCCAAGGAGAAGCTGACCTTCCTGGCAAAGTAAGGACAGCATTCCTGGAAGTGTCCAAGATATTGCTGGATGTGGCACTCAGTACCATGGTCTGCATGACAAGGTGGTGATCAGTCAAAGGTTGGTCTCAGTGATCTCAGAGGTCCTTCCCAACCTGAATGATTCTGTGACAGCTGCCCTATGGAAAGATGACATGAGGGATATGTCTGTGCCAGGGGATGTGCCACAGAAGAACCTCAGAAGTCCATAAGGACAGAAGAGACACCACCCAACCCTACTTGCAAGGATGAGAGTCCTAGAAAAGGAGCAAGCACCAAAAGGTGAGCCTCAAATGTCCTACAAAAGGAACAAGCACCAAAAGGTGAGCCTCAAATCCCCTGGAGAAGGAGTTAGTAGAGCCCGTGTGTCCTTCCAGTCCCCAAGCCCACGGGCTGTGCTCTCACAGCTGCCTGTCACACATCCACAGGAAAAGGTCTAACCAGATGAGCAATAAGGCAGGAGAGCAATTTTTCTTCTTACCCAAACAGTGCAGGCTATTGCTGACACTGGATGGTCTTGGATCAGCACTAAGGTGAAAGTGTGCAACTTACAGAAAATACAGCCACCTATTTCCTTTAAAACTAGAGGTTTAAACCTCCGAGTACAAAAGGTATTTTGCCCCTTTTTCTCATTAAGCTGTATAGCTCTCATCTTTCTGCTAATCAAAAAGCTGTGCTGATTTAACAGTGTCACTGTGTTCTGTGAAAAGCTTAAGATAGCTCTTTTATCACCAGTTGGAACACCAGTGACTTGAAATTAGTTGTATACATGTAGGGGAAAACAGACTGTCTGTCCCTCTGCCAGAACAAACAACTCATCTTCATCTGACTGCATAGAGTAGGGGTAAGCAATCCGTAAGGAGGAAGAAGTTTTAGGATCTTAATAGCAGTGGGGTGGCTGACTCAGCTTTTTGACATTCTGGTTAAAAAGAAAAATTTAAAAAAACATATAATCTATACAATCCCATCAGCTGAAAAGCAAACCAGCTCTGCAAGCAATAAACCTCAGCCCTCCCTAAGAGTTCAGGTCTGTGTCCTCTTTTAGTCAGGCTTGAAAAGGTAGTGTGAGGAAGGAAGGTGAATTATTTGGGTTAGTTTCTGTGCCTGGGTTTGTTTTATGAGGCACACAGTTGTGCTAAGGAAAGATGTGTAAATCCTTGGGGTTGGGGATATCAGCTGCCTGCCTCCTGCCCACACCTGCCACTGTGCTACCTGCCTGTGCATCCTGCCTAGGCCTCCTCTTGGGAAAACAGGAAAGTTTATCTTCTGTCTCTATCCTAATTGTTTCAGTTCTTCTAAACTGAAAAAACAATAATAAAAAACCCCAGTTCTAGTAAAAAACCCAAACAAATCTGTTGTCATGGCAACAGAATCACCCCAACCCACCTGTGATCACAGAGAATCCCTCAAGGGCTCACCAAGGACAGGGAGTGCTCCCATAGCTGGGGAGGGTTCATTTGACACCATTATTTCAGGAGCTGCTGGTTCAGAGCCCACTGACCACCTGCTGCAGAGCACTGATCCCAAAACCCAGTGCCAAGTAGATGCATGGCCCAGGACTAGGAATGAAAGGCAAAAATGAAGGAAGTAGGATCTGGTGTTCCCCATGTGGAAAGGGTCCAAGACCTTCTGATGGTTTGTGACTTCCATGCTCAGAAGTGCAGCACTTCTGGGAGCACTTCATAAACTGGGCCTAGGAAAGCAGCTCTGGTGAGTGCTGAGATCAGTCACAGCCCAAAGGAAAGCCCACATGGCCTATTATTTTTTATGACACCAACATACGATGTTAGTCCATGTCTAAAATTTACCAAACATTATCTCTGTGCCACACACATTCACCTTTATCACCTGAAACTGTGAAACAGCAGCTTGATCAGACAGGATCCCATCAGAGGCAAGAGGAAGCCTTCAATTCTAGTGTTTCCACAGCCCCTGCCAGAAGTAAACCCAAATCTGAGAGCACAAGGTCTGTCCCCAACTCAGGCAGCAGAGCAAGTCCAAAACAAGCAAGGACCGTGTCCCTCTGGATATTTTTCTGCATCTCTGTTAGCAGCAGCTCTTCCCAGCCCTTCCCCAAAAGGTTCCACTGTGAAGCCAAGACTGGTTCCTCCCACACCCCCTGGGCTCTGTCCATCACACCCACCCTTAGTGCTTGTTTCCTACCAGGCCATGGAGAGCCCAGCCTTACTGGGAGCTGTTTTCCTGATCTCCCCCTGTCATTTTCAAAGGCTCCTGATTTCCCCGTGCATCTCTCAGCTCACGTTTGCAAAGCAGCTTCTGTGTCCTTAAGTGGCACTTGCCATTAAATGAGAAAAAGTGAGAAACATGTTTTATCATTGCAGAGCAGTCTCAATACCATGCAGAATGTTGCTGCTTGCATGAAACCATGGGGCAGATAATAATCAATACAATAAATGTGTTTTAAATACAGGGGCTGTTTTCCTCGTAGGAAACTTATTTCTGCTTTCCAGCAATGGGCTAACAACAGAGAAACTTCAGCAAGACAGCAAGTGTACTTCATCACCCACCTGGGAGGGTTTGGAAGGACAGAAGTGTTTGATAGCAGTTTCCCAATGCATTTAAGACTCACTAGTGAAATGTTCAAAAGGAACTCCTAGTCAGGAGTCCTCTGCAGGAATCAGCAACATCAAAATATTGCACACATATAACAACATTTTGCCCCATTTTGGGGCTAGTCTACACATAAGTCAAACCAGACAGTAACAATTTCATACGCGCTCAGTATTCTGAAGTGCTGTTTATCTCTCCTCATGTAATGGTTTCCAAATGTCTTCATGCCATCAAAGTAATGAGGTTACATGTAATTAATATGAAGGTATACATGTAATTACATATGAAGGTATTAAAAAATTAAGTGTTATTATTTTGTACACTTTTCAAATAGCATAATTGCATTAAAGTTACTACTTTCTGCTTATTTCAGTTGTAAACATCACTTCCCTTTTCTAATCTCAGAAGAAAATAAGAAAGGTCATCCAGAAGAGAGCTGTAGCTTATTTTGCATCTTGTATCTCAGCCTCAGAGCTATTGTATTAGAGATCTCTAAATGCCCAGGTGTCTGCATCAGAGCTGATCTGAATAGGAATATTAATACTCCTGTTAAACTGAGAAAACAGAGCAATACTCACCCTTTCCAAAGAGGAGGTCTGCACAGGACTAACAGTGCAGGGACTGTGGCCCTCTGTTAGTACCACTGACTGCAGATCCAGGTGAGCTCACTTGAAGGAGATGCACAGGTAATTTTCAGCCATTTATCAGCCTCTTGATCTTAGCAGCAATTGGGGCTGAATAGCACAGGAGGGTGAAAGTTACTCTAGTGTGCATAGGCTGTGGTTATTCCTGAGGCTCTGCCATCTGCAGAGAAATCCTCCTCTCCCCTTCTGGGCTTCTCTCCTTTCTCTGCAGCTCAAGGGGAGCAGCCAAGGACTAAGGAGCTGACCTTGAGACCTGCCCTCGCAAATCCTAGTGTTTATTTCCCAGTATTTGCCATAGTAAATGAACATATAAGCATTTAGCAGTAACGCTAAATTCTTGTCTCCTCTGGAAGTGGAACCTTTTGGCGCAATCCAGAAAATTCTGCCTGTTTCTATACCCTCACCATCCATTTTCCTGTCCCAGACCTGCGTGGCTGCTGCAGAGGATTGGGCTGGGCACAGGCTGTTGGTGTCAGCAGCTGTCACGCACCAAAAGCTGCCTTGGACTCTGCTGGTGCAAGTCCCGTGGATGGGCTCAGGGAGACGGTTCAGGATCCCTGCTCTGCTCCTCACCGGCACGAAGAGAAATATATCTGATTATTCTGCACCACCAAGTGGCCACATGGAGCAGAGGTTGCAGAACACCTTTGGATCAAGGCTTGCCACATCACCTACACGGGTTTGCTTGTGGTGTGGGAGTTCATACTGGCCCCAACTGGAAAATAGGGAAAAAAACCACAGAATGTAAAGCCTCACATCTTGAAACAAAAAATTTCCCCCTTTCTTTTTTTTTTTTTTTTTTCTGACATCCCCTAAGGTGTTCTTAAAGGTGTGTTGTCAAAACTGCTTCAGTTCTTCTTCAGTCACATTTTAGATACTTCAAATTTAGCAGTGGATGGTTCTGTAAATACAAGGCCAATACTTCTGAATGTCAATGAAGTGCTTGTGTCAGAAGTAGGAAGAAAGCACATATCTTTGTTCTTTAGAGATTAATCCCTTTCTCTTTAAAAACTGTAAAAAAAGGATGGCATTTCATGCAGAAAGATGCATTATATGGTCTAAATAGGAGCTGTTTTCCCATTCTTTTGTGCTTTGTGTTTCTTGTGCTCAGTTGAACTCTTATTTTAACCACTCTCAAGGTACAAAGAGTGAGGTCTGTTGCTGATCAACAATACTTGTCCAAAATCCCCACATGACAGAGCAGCTGATCCCTTTGTATAACATTACACATCACATTTAATACATGATATTGATTTGTGACAGGGCAGGGAGTGGTCCCTCATTCTGGTTTGGGAATATCAGTCCATGTAATGGGAGATTTCTCTTTTCAAATTGTTAATGAGTTGGGTCACTGTCTGAGGATTTTAAATAATAATTTCATAAATAGTATTTCCTTAAGTACATACTTTACTTAAATCTGATTTCAGACTGTCTCACAGGTTCATCAGTCTCTTGGTGGAAATCTTTGTTGTCCATGGGCCATATGGAGAGGTGTTCACTGGGAATCAGGACCCCAGCTCAGTGCTTTAAGCCTTCAAGTATTTCAGTGGGAGACAGGCTTTTAATTTTTCTAAACATCTCTATTGGTAATTTGGCTTTTGAGTGTTTAGGTGCGTAAGTTTCAGTGTCCAGCCATGTAATCATATTCAGACAGTGTAACTTCATCTGTGTCCCTGCCTCTGGAAATTCACAGTTCCCTGTCTCACAGGTCACTTTGCTTCTGTGCATTGAGCCTTGGGGACCTTCAACAAAAGTTCTCCAACTTGGGTGAATTCGGGGTTGGACACAGGCCATACACACAGAGCCTTAATCCTTGTGTTTCTTTTGAAAGTGGAATTTTCTTAGTGGAGTTTTCCTTCATAAGCTCTGAGGTCACAGTAGCAAGCATTGGTCCTGATCTGTGTGTGTTTCCTGTGGCTGAGGAACTGAAGCAAAATTGGGATGGAGGCATCAGAAGGCTCAGAGGGGTTTTGTGTGAGTGCCTCAGAAATCCTGATGTAGTGCAGGGCAGCACAGGGGGAACCTGTCAGGGATAACAGCAGATGTTGAAAAACTAAACACAAATGCCAGAAGTGTAAGTGTGCTTCTGATTATTTAAATAAGGACAAATTAAAAAGGAAGAAATAAAGAGAAAAGGCGTTTTTCTGGAGTGCAGCAATGCCTGGAGACTTCTGCCACGATCAGAGTGACATTGTGCTGTGCAGGCTGTGAAGGATTAGCAAACGATTGAGCCAGGGGGACTCACACACCAAACCAGTAAATCAGTCAAATATGAGTGTCTGCATTTCACAGCTGATGCTGAGAAACAGCAAAAGACGAAGTAACTTGCCCAAGGATTGATGCCAGGTTTGTCCAGAGCTCTGTGCACCTCTGGAAGCAGTGCCAGGCTGGGAGAAGCAAGCCTTGGCTCAGGGTTAAGGACCTGACAGTTTTAACCTTTGGAATGGCAGAAGCCAAGGGGGCAATAGAACTATGGGATCCCAGATGGTAAATGACCACTTGCAAATGGCCTCTGGCTGCAAAAAAATACAAGGTTTCAGTGCTTCAGACTGGCTTATATTTGGATTGGAAGTGCCTTATTTCTGTTGAGGTGGCTGCAGGAGCAACCACCACCCATGTACACAGCTGTGGACCAGGCACTGCCCCTGCCATGGGAGCTGGAAGCTTTGCAGTGGATCAAAGGCATGGAATAACAAGGCACATTCATTCAGTCTTCCCTCATATTGTGCTGCAGGGTTATTTCTTGTTTGCAGCTCAGGACACATTGAAGGTCTCTCCTCAAAACCATCACCAGCTCAAGCAGGCAGAGCTGGGTGCTTTGCTCACCTCCTCTGCTCCATCCACAGGGTCCATATGTCATTGCTGAGATTAAACCCTGGCTCCACTTGGAGCCCATGAGCAGTTTGCCAATTATTTTCCAGGCAATGAGGATTTTATCCTTTGTTCATCCTGTGCCGGCTGGGCTAACGATGTTCAATTAGAAACTGCTCTTTGTTCTAGCGCAGTCAAGAGGATTCTTGCCAATGATTTGAATGAGCATTGGATAAAGCTTATGGCTAAATCCAGCCCTTATGCAAAAATCCATGGATTCTACTGAATTGCTTTGCTCCCAGTGAAATTAATGGGAGCTGTATGAGAACATCTAAGGGAAGATTTAGTTCCTGTTTGTAACAATATGTTACCCCCTGATACTGGGCCTGTTTTGAAATGTTTATTGTTAAATCCATGTATTTTTGGTTATATCTCATTAAGAACATAATGCAGCCTTGGAAAGTACATTCTGAAAGGGTATTACAACCGGATTGGGATTACTGTTTGTGAGAGACTTTTAACTAGGGGGAAATTTCAAATTCAATTTACAGTAATGTCAAACCACAATTAATATATAGGCAATGATAAGGGGAACATGCAGAAGTATACATTGATAGCACTACATCAACAAATAAACTTTTGGAGCTAGTAATTAGGCACACAAGATTATTATATGTTTAATTGACTAAAGCGACAATTTGGAATTACATCTAGTCACATTTAATTGGATTTGGAATCTCTAGAGGAAAGGAAACAGAGAGCAGCATAGAGAGGCAGCCATAAAAGCAAACTGATTTTCTAAAGTCTGTTAAGACTCTGTATTAATATCCTTTGCACAATACTTTTTTAATATCCCTCAGCCTAGAAAGAGCAATGCAATGATTGTCACAGACAGTGGGAGTACTAAAGCGTACTCAATTAGGTGACAAGACAGCTGATTACTTTTAGTTTGGGGTGAGTTTTAAGCTATAGTTTAATCAAAGGTGAGCTACGTCTGAGTTTGCCATAGACAAGTAAAATTCCAGCACTGCCAAGATACAGGGTATTGTACATGTTGATGCTGTGCTAGAAGGAATGTACTTAAATACAAGATACTTCATCCCCAAATACTTTAAAGGAAAAAAAGAAAAGCCAGGATAAAATATTGTATAGTATCCATTAAATATTTGCTTAGAGCAAAATACTGAAACATTATTAAAACAAAATGTCTTTCTTTTGGCAGATAGTTTAAAAAAATTTACCAACGCTTGTCTTAAGGCTGGACAAAGACTGAGAGTTATGTGCAATCTTTTGGTTAAAAAGTCATGTTGCACTTTTCTAATATCACCTGCATTAAATACTGCTATATGCATCCTTCCCTCCCTGTGCACTCATTCATTCTGCTTTTGTCACGAGGAGGGCCATGATTGCTGACCATACATTCATCATGACGGGAGGCACTGTGTGTGCAACAAGCGACCCCATCCATCTGTATTGGCAGCTAAAAATTGATAGCCCAATGAGGAAGGAGGTGCTTATCTCACTATTACCATCAAAATGAAGGATTGCTGCTTAAAAGACTGCCGACAAAGGTAGCTCTTGGGCATATCAATCAACAGGACACGATACAGTACCACCATATTTATAATGAAGGAGATTTTCTTGGACTAATTTTAAGGGCAAAATTCAAGGTTGTTAACCCTTGACTCATACTTCAATTTTATGGAGTGCCATAAAATTTAATTCTGGATTCTGTATAGCCCCCTAAGCTATTTTTTGTGAAGTCTTCCTACCTTAGTGTCACTTTCCTCTCGCAATTTGCATGGTACTAATCCTCTGACACCTTTCCAAACTCCTCAACTGGAAGGGGAGAAAAAAAATGGCTGTAACAAATGGTCTCAGAGGAACCTGCAGTGCTCTGTGAAGGATGAGTAGGCAAGACCCCACTCTACCAAGATTACTGATGTGAGGAGGAGACCATTGACTTTAATGAGACTCGTGCCTTGAGTGATATTTATTTAAGATGGCTGTTCAGCCCCATCAGCACAAATTCAAGTTGAAGGGTACTTCCTTCCACTCAAATTTCTACTCGTTCCTGAGGAGCAAATTTTGTGGTAAATGGATGCTTTATTTGGAAAGGCTCATTTCTACAGGAGTTTGCCACCATCAGTGAAGACCCAGCCTTCATCCCCAGAAGGAGTGCAGGACTTGGGCCTCAGGTGGTGGAAAAGCCTCCTGCCTCCCAAAACAGACCTTGTCCTCAGGCCCTCTTTTTCCATACAAAGAATTTAAGGATTCTAGGAACAGTATACGTCCCTTAAAACAAAATTTCAGGGTTTGATTCCGATCCCATTTATTTTAGCTTATTCTGTGAGAACACCTGTTACAGCCGTACTTCATGTGAAGTGGTGCAAAATATGTCTGACATAAGCCAGAGTAATAATGATCAGAATGAGATTCTTTTTAAATCTTCCTTCACATGGCAAATTCTTCCTTTTTTAAACTATTATTAGTTGCATTCTTATGGGTAAAAATGGAATAAATCTGAGTCCCAGAAGCTGCTGAATTTCAGTACTGCTGTGAGTGCAAAGTGCATCTAATTCAGAGAATTACCCACTGGGCTAGTGTTTGCAGTGCCTGTGAACTTTTGTATGTGCTTTCCAGCAGAGAATTTCTTCTGTACAGAACAGTTTGATTTTTTTTTTTCCCACTGGGTCAGACTCTTTTAAAATCTTGAGTTCACAAACACATTTTATGAAGGGGTCATTTCTTCAAATGGAGTGTCTTTTTTTGTCTCTTTACACTGGTATCCATTGACTTCCCTTCTTGATGTCATGGGCATGAAGCTTCAAAGAATAACCCTTTAAAGGGGGAGCTGTCATAGCTGTCCTCTCCCCCAGGGGTTCAGGCCATCCTGCTATGCACCAGGGCTGGAAAAGTGGTGTGAAGGACAAGATTCATCCCAGTGCCTCCATGCAGAGTCTAAACCAGAAGCTGTGGTTGGGCTAAGGTGGGAATGAACCAGAAGTGAAGGGGGAACTGAGCTGCTTCCAGCCTTTACCATCATCTGCTAAATAGCAAGGGCCAAAGGATGTTGGCAGTGATAGGACCCTGGCTCATCAATACTTTACTCCAGAGCTCACAGCTCATTTCTCTGCCTGACAGAAAGCTCCTGTGTGGGCCAGCCTGAAGCCCCATGGTACCCAGAGGTACCACCTTGGTGTTTGTGCCTCACTCCCACTCCTTGCCTTTCTCCCAAGTCACTGTCAGACTGCAGAAGCTTTGAAACATCACTAGAGGTCAAACCATTTGTTTGATCTCCTGCTGCACTTGGTTTTCACAGGAGACAGATATTTTGCTGTGAGATTTTGTGCCTTTCCTGCGTGTGCCTGAGCGTGGGCTGCACAAGGGATTCAGCAGCACCGAGATGCTGACACACGCAGGAGAGGCAGCTGGGTGCCCAGTGCTGCTCCCACTCAAGAGCTTGTTCCTGAAGATACATCCCCAGCACCAGCAAGAACCTTTCCTCTCCCAGAGCTGCTGAGTTCCGTGCACTCAGCACCAGGGCTGACTCCAATGTCATCAGAGCACACAGCGACAATCATCAGGATGATGCAGCATGTGACACTGCACTGGGACTTTCCACTGCAGAGAGACTGAGCAGAGGTAGCACAATCTTTTTTTATTAATATTCTCTCTATTTCATGGTGTAAAAGCTGAAAATAACTTGTCACAACTATACGTGCTCATGTGCCTTTGTAACCAAAGCAACAGCTATTGATGCACGCACTTCGTGCTAACTACTCCTCTGCCCCAGCACTGGCTCACAACCATGAGCAACATTTTCCAAGGAAAAGGGAATAGATGGGGGACAGGATGGTTTGCTTTTTCCTTCTTTGAAGAAAGATTTGTAGATTAAATGCGTCACTCTTTGCTTTGATCAGTGGGTCAGGTATAAAACCTTCTGGCATGGCATTGACTACTTTTGTTTCTTCATATCATGATTCTTTTAACTGCTGGAAAAGTCTTCTCCTTCTGCCATGGCTTCAAAATGTTGTACAGACCATTTGAATCCTTCAGTTGACAACTTTACTTCAAAAAATTCAGGCCCTTAATTCTCATCTGCAAAGCTCTTTAATATTTATCCTACTTCTAAATCACTGTGTTTTCTCTCCCGATCCATTCCTCATGCTCAGAGCAGTCTTTATCTTGTATCTCCTCTGGTTTTTTTTTCTCCTGATATGGGGTTTATACTTTCCTTTGAACTTCTCCTATCCCTGACATCAACTGCTTTGAGTCCTCTTTCTTTAAACCATTCTTAAAACATTCCAATTGCTCCCTTCATAATCAACTTTTACATATTTCTTCTTTGGCACTAACGTGTTCCATGTGACTTGCTCCTCTTAGGCACACTGCAAGGTTTGTTTTGCTAAATTTTTAAGGCCATATGGACCCATACTAATGAATTACCTGACTTTCTGCATAAAAACACCACAGAACTGCACCCCTGCCTTCCTGAATTGGTGCCACAAGAGGAAAGCAGAGACTGGTTTTGAGAAAGTTACCCAAGGCCCATTTAAACAGTTTAGGAACAGAATATTTACCACTGACCATCTAATAGATTTGTTGCAGGTTTTTTTCCCCTGTTTCGCCCCAATTTACAAAGTGGGACCTCAGTCATTCAATCCAAACTTCCATCAATTTAAATTATGCATTAACTTCTGAAAGCTTAAAGATCCTTTAGCACATCTTACCTTCTCCCTGTACATGTACCTATGGATCATGATCAAGGCAACTTTAAATATTCTTTTTGATTAGCTTTTTGATTAGCTTCCTTTGATTGTCCCCTTTAAAGTAAACCATCTATTTCTGGATCTTCTGTACAGTGATATGTAATACCTAATATTAATACACAACTTCCATGCTACTCTGAGACAAAGGTATAATGCTGATGAGTGGTGGAAAAGTAATTTGCAATGGATAATATTATTCAGTAAGTAGTTGGGCTTTTTCTCTGTTCAAATATTTTATCCTGTGGATTGAAAATATACATTCCAAGTTGACATATCATCAAATGAATGGGTCTCTTTTCATAACTCACTAGAGATATGCACTGGGTGATTTGTGTATTGGCTGTTAGATTAAAAATAGATGAATTAAATAGAGTTCATCACAATAAATAATAATGGAAAAATTAAATGTATTGTAGTAAATATCTTCAGATTGGTAGCAGTAAGACAAAGTTTAAACTTATTACTATAGTCATGTAAGCTCCCCAGCATTTCTTGTCTGCAATGCAATTTCTCAGCTGGTAATAACAAAAGAAGCAGTAGGCTTGTGATATTTCATCCCACGGAAAGAATCCCTCTCCAAACTGTCCAGTTTTACTCACACCTTGGCAAACAATTCCACTGGCTAAAAACTGTGCAGTATAAGCTGGGTGCTTCATTCTGTGAATGAAAATATACCACACCCATACACTCTGATAATGTCAAAAAAGCCCAACGTTGTCAAACAGGGTTGAAACATTGAAAGTCACAGACTGACTTCATCAACATCTGGCACTCCCATCTTAGTAGAATTTATTACCTCATTTAGAAATATCTCAGTCTTAACTCATTTGCACATTACAAATCTAACTGCTTTCATTATTCCATTGTGAAAACCATGTGGCCTATTTTATGTAAAAGCTGAGCTCTAGCATCCACTGTGCACTTAGATCCAAAGTCAATCCCACCTGGCCAAAGCCCTACACTAAATGCCATTGCACCAGCCATGCATATGTTGCAGAAACTAACAGAACCACAGGAAAGCATTTCAAAGCTTGTATGTTCATATCTGCACGCTTCCATAGCCATCTGTACTAAAAACCTTAATTCCAGAACATAGCCAACAAGTATTTGCTACAGCTCAAATGGAGGCCTTTAATTTACATTGGAGCAAACTGGGCTTTCAGCTTTAATTCCTGCTCAGCCCCAGCATTCTGGGCAAGGCTGCAGCCACCACAGAGCTGCCCTTAGTACACTGAAAATGCAACTTGTGTTTCTGAGAGTATTTCTGTCAGCCAAACTCAGCGTCACAGAGAAAGCCTCCAGCAGCTTTCTGGGAGGTCTGGGTCCCTTCAGACCTTTTCTCTGCACTCTCTGGTCACTGCTGTGAACACCAGGTGCTTCCACCCTGTTGGGGTTTTTCACAAAAGGGACGGGACCACCGGGTGATGCATCAGGAGCTTTATTCAGGCACCAATCTCAACTACAGGGCAAGATACAGGAGATGGTGCATGCTCCCCTCTACCATGGGCAGCTAAAGATCTTTTTAGTACAGGGCATTTTAAAAGTTTCCCAGCCAACAGCATATCACTAAAGCTTACAGACAATTGCTCTGGCCAATTACTAAAAGCACACGTACACCTGCTTCAAACAATGCTTGCTTGTATGCTTTCTATTAGCAATGCACAATACTCCATTTTTAAGCTTAAAACCTTCTACTATCTTGCTAAGCATATTTTTCTGCAGTCTTAAGGTCTATCTTAGCCAAACTTAAAAACTCAAACTGTTGTTTCATGTCCTTGCTTGCTGTATTACTGTATCTTTACTTTCAGGCTTTGCAGCTGCAGCTAGCCCTAAGTTCTCTGCTCTTTCTGTTCTTTCTGCTCTGCTCTTTCACAGCTCTTGAAAGTCTTCTTACTTTTCCTACCTCCCACCACACCAGCCCAAGAGCCTGGGCTGCTGCAGCACACACCTCCCCCAATAAAACAAACAATAACCCACCCTGCAAGGCAGCTCAGTGCCTCCAGCGCAGCGCCGGGCACTGTCAGCTCCTGTAGAACTCAGCCTCATCTCACTCCTTCAGGGCTGAGAATCCAAGGCAAAAAAATTAAGAGGGAAAAGCTCTTGGTAGGCAAAGCCTCCTGTGCAGTCCCAGCTGGTGCTCAGGCCTGTCAGCAGCACTGTGTGCTCACACTTGACCCGTGCCCTGCTACGGAGTGTGAGGTTTCCAAGCTGGCAACAGCAGGGATGTTTTGCAATGCTCCCAATGGAATGACTGATAGGAGCTGACAGGCAGCCTCTCTGGGCAGCCTGGCCATCATATCACTGAGAAAACCTAGTTCTCATTAATTCTTGAAGCTATTTTAGCAGCTCATGCTGTGCCACACTTCACTGCAGGAAAGTCCCTGCTTTAATCAAATCTGGGGAAAAATCTGTGTGAGGTCAATGGCTCTTGGGTGCAGTGGCAGAAGCAGGTGTCTGGTGTGCCTGAGTCTGTATTGTCCCAGAGGTCTGTGGAGCTTGTTCCTGCTTTAAGAATTTATTTTAAATTTTCTCATGCCAGAAAAGAGATAACATTTCCCTTATAGCTCTTCTAATCCTCCCTCTTCTATATCTATGGTCGTATTGAAGGCCATCTCTTGCCTCGAAGCACTGAGCTTTTAATGTCCTGGTGGAAAATTTGGACACAATTATATTCCTTATCCTGGTCATTAGAACAAAAAGATTTTGTCTCTTAAGCAGGAAGATCAGTTTGCTCTTAAGACATCTCGCTGGTGTCCAGATGACCTCAGTGTAGCTTCTGACCAGTTAGTGGGTTTCCTATGTCCCACTGCACCATGACTGAAACAACTTGCTAAAATTAAAATTAATAACGTTTTGTCAGGGCAGAATGGGCCCCTTCCTATGTGTGCCATTTCAGGGATTCAGACCAGTCTGCCTTTGGAATGCACTCTTTGTAAGACATAACTCTCAGCTGCAGAAAATCAGCATCATTCTGCTCTCAGGTACGGCAGTAAAAATATGGAGTAATTGAAACCTGGATTGAGAAGGCAAATAAAATAACATAACAGAGAGTTTCTATCATATTGATACTGATTTGGGAGCTTTTCGCTGCTGTTGTTACTGCTGACATTTCCATTTCAGAAACAATTCTACGTGTACAAAACCAAGGAATTTAACAGTTTTCTTGCATCCTTTCTTCTTTAATAATATCTACTTCCACATATTTTCTCCCTACTTCTATTTTTTCAGGTACTAAATCATTCATGATAGAATAAATACTGCTTTAATCATAATGCTAAGAGAAGGTATTAGTTTAAATGTCACAGCTATTAAAGCAGATGGATTAATTGTCTCTGATTTGAGGAGAGATGGATTTATTCAACACTGGCTGAATGAAATAGGCAACACATACCTAGTTGTAGTTGCTAGCTGTTGAAAGCCCAATATTAAACAAATTATCAACAAAATTAGGGTTGTAACTGTTAACAGTTACATATCTCAAGGATGCTCAATAGGAACAACCTGGTCAGCAAAACTGTAGACCATTTAAAAACCCCACAAGGCAGCTCAAAAGCAACGTTCATATTTCAAAGGCAGAATTTTTCATTAATTCTGGATTTTACTGGTTGCAAAACAGAGCTTTAAGATTTAAAAAGGAAACCTGAAAAAACAGTGCAAAAACCCACCCATTTTGTGCTGTTCTCAGGCCCTCATTGTTCGGTGAATTGCAAAGGTCCTTAAGAAGTTGCACATCCATTATCCCCTTCCCTTTCTTTGCATACCTCCTCCTTTCTTTGGGGAAATGAAGCTGCGGGCAGGAATGTGTGTGCTGCTCCCGGGATCATTACCTATGATGTGGCTCTGTCTGCACACCTGCTCTTGAAGAACTACAGAGCACACCATGCAAAAATAGACAGTGTCACTTTTCAGAAACATCTCTACACACAGCCAAGCCCAGCTGCTACTAAATTAACAGCCATTCAGGCACATGAGGTAGTTTGCCATTGCAATGGCTCAGGCATGATTTTCCACTGACCGTCTGAGCAGAGCTGTCCATTTGACATCAGTCACCATCTCAGGCTGTCTGATCCATCTCTTCACATTGAAGCTCCCAAAAGACATTGAGCTCTGTGCTGGGGAGGGCTGACATCTCTTTCAGTTAGTTTCTGCATTCTAGTTTCCTTTTCTTCCCTCTTTTTTTTCTCCTCCTCAGGCTAAAAGCCCTGAAAACCCCTCACAGCAAACATCCCATCTTTCTCCCGCGGGTATTCCCTTGCCAGGCTCATTCCCTGTCTCTCAAGCACTTGCCTGAACCTTCTGATGGATGCAGCATCCAGATGTTGGCCAGGGGATTCTGACTTCATCTCCCTAAATCACTCAGTGGTGCTCAACCTTTGGCTCTGCCTGTCTGAGTTCAGATTTCTGAGCCCAGGCTGCCAAGGCTATTCAGCTGAGCACAGTTTATAATTTTTTTAATTTTTTTTTTTCCCCACAAAAACAACATGCAGTTTAAGCTGTGACTTGTCCCTGCCCAAGCAGGAACTGTCCCAGCACCTGCTGAGGGCTTGGGATGGCAAAAGGCTTCTCCTAGAACTGGAAGGGAGCACAGAGCAGCCACAGGGAATTGCCTCACTGGAATTGGCGTATTCCTCTCTACAAAAACATCTTTGAAAAGGGGACATTGCTAACAAAACTGGTTAAAAACTCTGGGTTTGGACACTGGCTTCATGTAGAGGATAACTGGCATGTTCACAGACACCACAGGCAAGGAGTTTCCAGAGCAGCCTCCAGCCTTTCCATACACCGTGCATTCCAGGATCTTTCTTTAATGACTAGTGATCTCTTTGAAAGGATGTAAAACACGGATTTCCTTTCTCCCCAAACATAAAGACACACTTCTTAGAGTATCAAGCAGGCCTTGAAGCCTTAGGTAACCCATCTGCAGCACCTCTCTGCCTTTGGGAAGACACGGATCTGTCGCTGCAAATCCCCTTTCAAAACACGCTGCATCCAAACTAACTCGCAGAGACTTAAATACCTTAATAACTTAACACCCCAAATAAGCTGATATTTGATGTGACCTACATTAATGGGGAGGCATTACATGGCAGATAAGCAGAAAGTTCTCATCTATTGTGCAATAGATGATTTATTCATGCCATAAACATATTGAGAAAGGGATGTGCTCTGGCATTCTGTTCTGCTTATTTTTTCCCTAGAGGAAAAAAAATATAAAATAAAAATTATGTAATAGGATCATGCTGCTGAGAAGATATTCGTATCACAACAGCCACAGACTTAGTGGCAGGACTGCCAGAGACTTTTTTATGGTTGGAAAGATATAGAGAAAAGCACATAGGTTGCACTGCAGTGCACCCATAATTCTAACTACCAGCCTAGGAGTGGAAGCAGTTCATAGAAGAGGCTAATGGCTTTGCCCTGTCTGATACCATTGCATTAATAAAAATCATCAATAAAAGCATCACTTCCTGCTGTACTGTAAATGAGACAGGGGATGAGTGTGCACTGCAGCTGCAAGATAAGGCACTAGAAAGATATCTAAATTTTTGGCTAATTCTAGATGTCAAGATAATTGGATTTTCCAAATTAAACCTTTCTGTAGTTAAAGAGGATTAAGGTTAGGGACTGTGGCAGGGAAAGCTACTGTCACAGTTATGAAGACTTTTTCACTACAGTGCCATTTTTCTTCTTCTATGTCTGCTCTAATGCAATATGGCAACAGCTTCATAAAAATATTGAAGCAGTTACATCATTTGCCATCAGAAGCTGGCACAGGGAAGGTTCCTTTCTTGTGCATCTACCTATTCATTTTATGAGTTCTTAACAGAATTTTAGTGAGTGTTGAATAACAGAATTATAGACTGGTTTGGGTTGGAAAGGACCTTAAATCCCTTCCAGTTCCACCCCCTGCCATGGGCAGGGACACCTTCCACTATCCCAGGTTGCTCCAAGCCCTGTCCAACCTGGCCTTGAACACTTCCAGGGATCCAGGGGCAGTCACAGCTTCTCTGGTCAAGCTGTGCCAGGGCCTGAGCACCCTCATAGGGAAGAAAACCTTGGACATTGCATAGCCAAGATGCTCAGAGAAGAATATGAGACAGTTCTGGGTCAAATATGGGTTTAAAACCTCGATCAAAACAAAGTTTGCTGTTTAATAATGTCTTTTGGGTTTTCATTTTTCACGATAGCAACTTACACCCTTCAAACCTGTAACTGAGGCATCCCTCAAGCTTGTGCTTCGTGAAGGAATTAATTGGTATTTTAATAGAAGCACTGACAATATAAATACCCCTTGAGACACTTTGTCTCCATATGGTTTCTCTGCAGAACTTCTCTGATTCCCCACACTTCCAAAACAGGGATATAAACCTCCTGACACAGCAGAGCATGAGTCAGTCCCATAACTACAAAAAGAAATTTTCCCTATCACCAGGTTGCTCTGCAGACTCTTTTCAAGTTTTTGCATCTTTGCTGGAGCAATAGGTTCTGTCCACTGCTGAAGTAAACCACATCCTGTGGCCTTGTGTCAGCCATAGCCCTTACATTCATTTTACCTTGCTAGAGGAGCTCTTTTTTATATTTTAAGATCACCTAAAGGGCTTCATGTTTTCTAACTCTTCTGGAATTAAGGGCTGGAGCGTAGCTCCTTGTGATGAGACTTGCTGCAGAGTTCAGTTGCAAGATATGCAAAAAAAATCATCTTTCTTTATAATTTTGTCAGCTTAGCAGCTGCCCCCACACTCACGAGAGCCTCACACTCCTTCCACTCAAGGCCAGAACAGCAGCATCCTCCTTCTTGCACCTGACAGGACATTGCAGAAAGGCCTGTTCTGATGCAAGGACATCAAAACACGTGCAAATGGGGAAAAACCAGTTGCCCAACCCTCTCTGCAAGATATTCCTAAAAGTCCATTGAGCCCTTCCATTCCTCTCCTCTGTCTATCTGTATCTTGAGTGACATGGTGCACAGCACAACAAATGTTCTGGAGGCATCTCTGCTTCCTGGACATGCTGCCAGATATTCATCCACAGTGACAGACTTCAGTACATAAAGGCATGAGCAGAAAAATCCTCTGGGATTTCATCATAAAAAGTTTTCTCCTCCAAAGTTTTTATGGGCTGAAGTTTTATACCTTTAAAGACTTTACCCCATAAAAATCCAAGAAGATAATAAAACAAATAGTGTCTATGTCCAGGGTGAGTAGCCTGGGGGGAAATGCTCTTGGGTAATAATAATACCTTCAGTAACAGTATTGACCAGAAATGATGAATCTGTTCTTTTTTTCCTGATTGGCTGACATTTCACCATTATTGCCCTCAGAACTACTCACTATTTGCTGTGCAGAGCAGCCACAGGTACAAGGCAATGCAGAGATCCCAAAGTGTGACTTTGAAGTGTTCTTGAGGAAGACAAACCCAAAAGTGAACTTTGCAGACTGCAGAGCTTGCCTGGTCCAGCCACTCACTTTTTTATCTCGCTCCCTCACTCCACCTATTTTAAACCTGGAGTGTGTGGATACACCCAAACCCACACTCACATGCTCATATCAATCCAGATTAGGAAAGGGCTGCCAACCTATAGAAAATAAGCTGAATACCCAACAGCTCACACAAAATTAGGCTGACCTAATTCCATGTCTATATTTACATGTGAAATTCAGAAAAACTTGGAAAAGTTGGGATTTTTTTAATGTATCTTAGAAAGTTAGACTGGTAGCATTGTTTGCTACATGATCCTCTAAAGGCCCTGAACAACAAGACAATTAAAGCCCACAGAAATAAAAAAAACTAAAACCACTTTCCTGTAAATCAGTGCAGACCAGTAAGTTTTACCACAGGAAGGAATGGGCACAGATCTCCTCATGTGTCCCACAAGCTCTAGGCAAGAGGACACACTTGTTATTTTCTGGTCTGATACCTCCAGATCTGTGGCATTAGCCATGGATAACACGGTTCTGCCCACGGAAAACTGGAACTTCTCCTCACCTGGGTGGAATGTTATTATTGCCCCAGGTGGCCATGATACTATTACACACATTCGAGGCTTGTTAATTCTCCAGGGCTAAACTGGCCACTCCAGACTGCTTCCATTCCAATAAATGCAGAAAAATGTGCTGGCTAAATATAGAAATCTAAAATATAAACAAATCTCCATTGATACCCTCGAGATCCAGGCAGAGCAATCAGTGTAAGAGCACTCAGGGTGCACGTGTGGCAGCCTATCCTAAAATCTACTCAAAACAACTCTAACAGTGCTTCTGCATGCCCCATATCAATCAACAGGATGGAAACAAACTGGCATAAAACCTTATCAGAAGTCCTGTTGTCTAAAGCCATTAGAGAGAAGGACATGGGTACTTAACTAATTGGCACTCTCAGCCTCCCATCCCGGGGTGGTGGGAGCAGTCATCAGCTGAAGGAATGACTCACGGAGCCACACTGTGCCTTGGATAATTTTACACAGGTGGGGGATAGGCTGGAGAACAAAAATGAGGGCTTGTCAATAAAACACAGAGCTGGCCCCACATTGATACCTTCTGTGAATCACCTCAGGGCACCAGGGGACCTGGGAGATCTATAACCCCTGTGGAAATGCAGATTTCCTTTCCTCTCATGTGTTTCTGACCATCCCTGTTAACCTTGTGTTAGTGCTGGCACTATTAACCATGTTTATGCTTTTGCCATAATTTTCCCCCAGAATATGGAAAATTCTGGCAAATTTTCCCTATTCTGGGGGGTGAATATGGAATATTTGCCAGAATCTTACATGGCCTTACAGGCATTACATGGCAAATAAGCAGAAAGTTCTCACCTACTGTGTAATAGATGATTTATTCATGCCATAAACATATTGAGAAAGGGATGTGCTCTGGCATTCTGTTCTGCTTACACCAACAAAGCCCTGCAGTTCCCCCAGTTCCCAGCAGCAATGCCCACCTCAAGAAGACAAAGTTGTCATTGGCAGGGGATGGATGCAGCCCAGGCAGAGCTGAAGGTGGTCTGACCCAAACCCCAGCCCAGGAGGAGCTGCAGCTCAGCCTCCCTTGGTCTGATGACTAAAAATGCCAAGCAAAGCTGTTCCCAGGCTGGCAGCTCCTCCTGGCAGCTCCAGCACCATTGAGGTCCACTGAGTGTGAAATCCACCTCTCTGCATCAGACCAGCACAATGCATCATTGGAGTCATTTCTGAGGGATGAAAAGGTTCATAAGCTCCGTGTTGCCCTCTGCACAGGAGTGAATTTTACTCTTAATGCAAGTGGTGCTTAAATGCAATATTTTAAGACTAATATTCCGTATAGGCACAGTGTCTGACTCGTGCCAACCCATGGGGTAATATGAATGCTTAGTGTTTTTTAACCAGCTCCCAAGGACTGAATAAAACCCTCAGATGAAAGCTGTGACCTTCAAAGAGCATGGAATCACTCTTTCTTTTCATCTAGAAGATAATTTAGCTAATACTTTTCTCCCCGTTGAAGACAGAGGCTTGCTACACTGAAAACTGTTTACAAATGTTCTTTCCCCATTAAATTGATTTTCTGAGTATAGATAGCTGGTGTTTTCTGGAACTAATTTAAATTCCTCTCTAATTAATATTCAGGACCAAAATATGTTATCTTTGCATGACTGTGCAATTATTAAAGGGAAAATATCATCAGAGAAAGTTAGGGGGGTTTTTTTGGTGTGGGTTTTTTGTTTTTTTTTTAACTAGCCATTTTCCAACAAGAAATGTATAATTTCTTGGCCTTTTTTAGGTTGTAACTCAAGGAGCTTTTAAGAGAGAAGTATCTTTTTCGGTTTTGTACACACCATTTGTGAAAGGAGACAAGGCTGACAAAATAAAGGAGGCAAATAAAAAACTTTGCTAAAGAGCACCCTGATTACATGCAGCACATATTCACAGGTAACAGCAGATGTCTTGAGCATTGTGTACTCTTTGTGTGTGATTGTGTCTTAAAAGGAGGCTGAGAGAGTCTGAAGCTTGAGCTCCAAACATTTCTACACTTCTGGGGGGAAAACTGTCACCTGAGATTTGCTCTGTGATTGTCCATGATTTAGGTAATCAAATGAATTCTGAGGCAAAGTACAGACTTTACACTGCAAGTCCCCATAAATACAATTTTTACCCACAAAGTGCCACTTTTGTGTTATTGAATTTCATTATTGCAGCCAATCTTTTGTTCAAAGGTAGGTTTGCAGTGTGCTGTGGGGACAGGGACACCCAAGATCATTCCCAGCTCCACGGATTTCTGTGACCACTGATGGTCATCCCTGCAGCAGGGCCTTCACCTTTCCCTTCTGTGAGCACTGCTGGGCTGACCAGCAGCTTTGAGAGCACCTCAGCTAGAGGGATGGGAACAGAGAGCCAGGCTTCCTTTAGCCTGCTGAAGACAGGTTGGATCCAGAGTGAGCAAGGGCTTTGTTGCAAGGGCTCACCTCCTGGCACAGTGAACTCCAATAGCCTCTCCTGGGGCAAACAGGTGCCCAAATTCTGGTCACTGTGGCCTTACGTCAAGAGGAATGGGCATGACATTTTGGCAGAGGGATAAAAGACATTTCTTCCTGTCATTAACCTGCTGACCTGGAACATGGCTGTCCCTGAGAACACTTGGCTCTGAGCTGGTGATTGAGAAACGTGAAGGGAAAAGTACATTTCCCACGTCAGAGTGTGGAAAGCCTCTCCCTCTGCCAGACAAACTGGGTGCAGGTGACCTCTCACTGCCACCTCCAACACAATCATCCAAAAGGCTGAGGGGCTGCCCCCTTCCTGCAAACCCCAGGGCAGATGGCCCTAACCCTGCTGAGCTTCCAAAAGGCTTCCAGGGCTGCATCTCTGGAGAAAAGAAAATAAATAAAATCTCCTTCTAAAACACAAATAGGAACTAGGAAGCCTAGTGGTCACCATAAAACTGTGCAAGTAGGTAACACAAGCAAATTTTTGTTCATTCTTGTTTTGCTTTAGAAAACCAGCACAAATCTGGTTTTCTAAAATTCTGTAAATTTCTGGTACAAATCTTGCAAAACAGATCATGTTTTGCAAGTTGCAGGCCACCCATGTATTGGATTTCTGGCAGGAGCTTTGGGCTTGTTCAAAGAGACAAAATGAGGACTTATCTGTCATGAAAGTTGTAAAATCCCTGTCTTCCATTTGCTTGCTGATGGGACTGTGGAGAATTTCCTGGGACAAGAGTACTGGCATTAAAAGGAGCATAAAATAAAACTCCCTCAATTTACAGCAAGGGTGAGAGTTTCAGGAGCACATAAGCAGCAAAAGTGTGCAAGTGTTGCACTGAAACTCAGTTTGTGTTCATAAATCACTAAATGATTCTGAAAGCGTCACCAGTTACTTTCTTTCTCCTCCTTTTCCAATAAGGAAAAGGAAGAAGGTAAAAAAGAAGGGGGGATAAAAGATCCCAGTCCTATGGAATTGTAATCAATTCTAAAACAGACAGACTAGAGCCAGCTCTGCTTTCAAATGTGTTTTTTTACAAAAAATCTATCAGTTTAAAGAATTGCTTCAATTTTTTTTTTTTTTTTCTGAGTGCAGGTTCTGGGATCACTGAAACTTCTGGGATTTAAATGGTACCAAAGGCAAAGAAAAGAACATATGTATATCAGGGCTGTCCTGATAACCCTCTCAGGCAGAGCAGATACTTCTCCTTTTCCTTCACTTGAGGCTGAGACAACTCAAAACAGCATTAGGTGAAGTCAGCCAAGTCTGTAGTGTTTACTCAACTCATCTCTTCAGATCTGACCTAAAATCATGGTGCCCACCAAAAAAAAAGACACCCCAAGCAACAAGTTTAGTTCATTGTCAGTGTGGTACCATTGAGCATTCAAACTCAGGTCTGAATCTCTCGTAGGTGAAATCAAAAATAGGAGTTAAATCCTATTCTATCAGTGGGTGTGAAATACCAGCCATCTCACGAACATGCTATTTTAAACACCCTTCCAATTCTGCAACAAATATCTGTCCAATTTTAGCCCAAGTTCTGCTGGAGTGCAAGGTCTGAATTGGTTTCAAAGTTTTCCTATTGCCAAGGAAAAGGAGCAGATACACATCGAAATCCAAGTGTGCAATGCAGTTTGTCACGAAATTGGGAACCCATCAGCAGCAAAATATGCTGCAAGGGAAATATCAGGTCCACTTGCTTTGATTTATGTCAGGGTGAGTCTGGAGAGCTCTGAGCGGGGTTCTCCATTTGTCACTGTGACCACACAGCCTGGCATCTTAAAAGCAGAGCTCCCTGCAAACAGAGCACTCCTTTGTGAGAAGTGACACTGACATTCAATCTAGGTTTATTTTCTGCAGGGGAAAGGGAGGGAGGACAGAGCTGGTCCAGCTCCCTGCACAAAGGTGGTTTGTACGAGTGCTCTGAGCATCTGTCCTTCCCGAGCTGGGGGCAGACCCACCCAGTGACACACAGGGCTGGGACAGCAGCTGACACATGCCAGCTGGGGACATCAAACAGGACATGCAGGAAACCTGGGACTATGCTGGTGGTGGTGATGGCAAAAGCACAAATCTGTAGGAGATTAAACCTCAGGAAGTCAGGGAACAACAAAACAGCTTCTTTTGCAGCTAAAAGATCCGGATGATGTGTTCTGAAGGGTTGAGTTCTTAATGCTCTGGATGATCAGCACTGAAAAGTGCAGAGATGGGAAGAACGTGTTTTATCTCATGCATCAGCAAAACTTGAGCTGTTGATGCAAAAGGTTGCAAAGCCTGGATTTGCAAAACTCTGTTAGACTGGGTGGGTTGGTTCAGGCTCTTTTGTTCTGGTAAGATTTCTGGAGCCCATTTCGTCCCCTTTTCTTTTTTTTTCCTTTTTTTTTTTTTTTTCTTCTTTCTTTTTTTCTCAAAAGCAAGAAGTAGCTTCTCTTACAACTGAAATGTGACAGTGGAAATTGTCTTCATTGGGCTATCCCAGATCCTCATGGAATTTACATGTGGCCAGACATGGCTGAATCTCTGCTTGCCCAGCAGTTCTTACTGATTGTGGGTTTCAGAAACAAAGACATTGGGAAAAAACTTGGAAAGGTCTGTAACTAGAAAACTGCCAGTTTTTTCAGGTGCACCAACTTGCTTAAAGGCTGGGGTAGTTCAAGGGGGATCTCCACAATCCTTGCTGGATGAAGAGGGTTGGAGAGTTTCTCAGGGTCCTTTTCTTTTGAGCCAGTGAAGTCCCCCCATCCTCCTCACCCCTCCAGTTTATCCTCACCCTGACGGATCCTCTACAGAAAATGAATATGAATAAACACAGTCTACATTCTTTTTATTTCATTTCCTAGACCAGAAGACACCTTTCAGTCCTACCATGGAAAAAGAAAGAAAAAGATTTGGGGAAAGAACTGGGGAAAAATATCATCATGGATTTTATAAGAAGCACCAGAATAAATGTGGGTATAAAACCCTCTTTTTGGTGTGTGATGTGTGGTGGCAGAACCCTCGGTGTGGGAATGCTGTTGTGCTTTTTGGTGGGTACTTCATGCTGCACATGCTCCTCTCATGTCCAGAAACACTCCCTGAACTGCACGAGGAGCTGAGATCAAAAGAGGCTTAGATACTTTTATAAAGTAGTCCTAATTATTTAACTGTACCCAGTTTATTTCGAATAATTTACCATGCAATTTTCTCAAATCTTTATGGCCTAATATATCATATCCCTTGTCCACATAACCACCAAAACTACTCACTATATTTAATACCCATAGTATAGTACACATTCCACTAGGATCTCCATCAAGAATTAATAATTGCTCCTTGAAGCATTTCTGATGATTCAGATCCTGATCCCTATGTAGGGATGTGAAATAACCTTCAGATCTGCTCCAGCCCTATTAAAGGTATATTACTTAATTCTACTCCATACTTTCTGCAATAATGTACACAGCTTTTTAGCAGCATGGCTGTTGATTAGCACAAAAGGTCAAAAATCCAATTTGCATGTAGACTAGACTGTTTTAACGCAATTCTTAAATTATTCTCCTGAAAATATGAGGAAGAAGCCTCTCCTCCTGCCCAGATTGTGAATGCTAATGTTAATGCTTTTTCCCCAGCAATAACCGGGCTGGAGTTTTCTGTGCGCTCAGGGAATCAGAGCCATTTTCTCGTCAGGAGTGTCTTAGCAAATCACAGGATTTATATTCTTAGATAGGAGGTTGACAAAAAACTGCTACTTAGCAACCCCTAGCAAGGAAGAAACATTAGCTGGGTATTTGAGGAAGCTCCATCTCCTTCAGTTCCAGAGAGCAGCTGCTGAAACGACGCTCAGTGCCTGAACTCGCAGGGCTGGTGGGAGGTAAAGGTGCTCAGTGCTTTTCCAAAATAGCCATTCACAAAGTGCCTGCATGGCTGGGAGGCAGGAGAAGGGTCAGACATCCCCAAGGAAACACAGCTGCTTCTCTCCAGTTCTCTCCTGAAGCCTTGTGCTGTTGGCTTTGGAGGGCCAGAAGCCCGAGTTATTGATGTGTGGGCTGAGAGAAGTGGCATCTTTGGGAAAGTGAAATATCTGTTACTGCTGTGGGCACTGCACTTCAGTGCACTTCAGGAAGCTACAAGTGCAAACAGGCAGTGGGTTGGGTACTGGATACAGAATAAACCCCTGGCCTTTCTAAAAGCCCCAGTAAAACTGCAATTTGAAAAGAGTGATTGAGTCCACAATTCTCTCTTTGGGTATGGCACAGAGCTTTTAGAGCTAAGATTCCCCTCTCACATTTGTACAGTCTCTAAAGAGGACCAGGAAGAGAAGAAACTTTGAAATAGGGCATCTTTTGTATTTTCCAAAAGTATCCTGTAATAGTATTTACTATTTTGTAAATGAATTTGGAGGAACAGGACCATGTGGTTCAAGCAGAGCCAAAGAGCAAAAGACAATGGCAATGACCCAGAGCCAGAGCTGCTCTGCTGCTGAGGATAGCATTTCTTTAGGGTGCTGACAGACCTGGCCAATTTTGCTTCTTTAAAAGTATTCCAAAATTTTCTTTAAGCTAGAAATATGCCTAAATCTTACTTCTGTCACATAGTAACTAAATTAAAAACTTCTGCAAGACAAACTTTAGCTACAGCCTTAAGCTTTGCAACATAGTTAAAGAAGATAAAATAATATTTTTGGTTTTTTAATAGAACCAAGGTTCCTTTCTGTCTTCTTTTTCTTTTGAAGATGCAAATGTGCAATCAAATTCTTGTCCTGATTAGATTTTTTTTTTTTTTTTTGACAAAAACACCTCAAGGCTAAACTAGACCTTACTAAGCCATGGCAGCACTTCATATTCAAGGCAATTCTGCCACCTCAGTTGTGCAGCCACACAACCTAGAGTTAGTTATGTGATTTGTACACACACACCAGTGTTGGTATCATGTGAACTTAGAGGTTTAAAAAACAGAGAACTTTCTCTTGGCTCCCCTTTCCTCATAAAGAACAGCCAGTCCCATTTAAATCAAGGGGACGTTTGGGTATTGTAAAGCAATTTGAGAAAGAATGTCACAGTCTACCCCTCATCTGCAGCTGGTGGGGAAATGCCATAAACCTCATCTACCCAGAAATACCCTGCCACAAGAGTTATTTCATTTGCTTTAAAAGATGTCTGCTGGTCAGACCTGCAGCTACTCACACCCCAGCCAAGGCTGCCAGCACTGACAAGCAGTTTTTCTCCTAAGTGATTGCACTGGGGTAATTTCTGCTGCTTTGTACACACCACGTTTCCCTTTCTCTTGCTGCAGTTCCCATGCTGATGGCACATGATGCTACTTAAGAAGAGAAAGAGTGGCCAGAGGGGTTTATTAGACTGCTCACACTATAAAGGTGAGCAAAACCTACCACATGATTCACAGCATGATGCTCACATTTACAGATCTCACTCTTTTGTTGTCTATTTTTTAAGTGGAAGGGAAGTATTTACTAGGAACAGGTTTCAGCACACATACTTGCTGAAGGATACCAGGGGTATTAAGGAAACATGATGATGGATTTTTCCTGCTTGTTATTGCAATGTGCTGCAGAGTTGCTTGCAAGGCATAACTTCATTCAGATTTCTGAGCTGAAAAACAGTTGAAAGGACTGCACAATAGACAAGAACTACTGGGGGGCATTCCAGACTTTTGTAAAGTGGTGCTCTTTAAGCTGATACTCAAACATGCCCTGAGTGTTGGATATGACACATCCCGCTTAAAATCCAGGCTGACCAAACACTTTGCTTTGCTTTTTCTTTTTTTTTCATAGCACTCAGCAATTTAACCTCATTTATAAATAGAAGTGGCAGAAGGGATGACTCCTTTCTTGCATACAGAGAAAAGGAAAAGGTGGGGGTACCACGCTGAAGTTCTCAATACATGAAAGGACACATGATTCACTCATCTCACATGCTCTCTTTGCAGCTCCTCTTTGCAATGAAAGCTTTGTTCTGGCTGTTGGTGCTGGGTGTACAGCATGAGCTAAGGTAAGCTCCATCCAGCAGAGGCTGATCTTCTGTGTGGGTGCTTTTTCATCCCAAGGTCAGAGGAAGGAGGATGTCACAGGGCTGATCCTCGGGCAGCAGGACCTTCTTTCTCTCCCAGCAGGAAGGTCTTCAAAGATGCCTCCGGGAATAAACACCCTTTTTTGTTTTAGTTAAAAGGGAATTTGTGCAGCAAAAAGTTTTCTAGGGAGTGCTCCCTCTTGTGAGGCTGCCCATTATGATTTAAGTCCTCAACAGAAAAATCCATAATTGCTTATTTTTACTTTCTCTTTTAAATTCCCCTTGAAATACTAGTCAATAGGGGTGAGATACATCCAGAAAGTAACAGCATCATCATTTATCTATTTCTCATCTGAATATGTTACTGAATTTCTAACCAGAATACAGTTCTTACTCCACATACTGCATTTTTGGTTCCTTTTCTATTAGATTCCTTTTTTCCACTGAGTCTCTATTTAAGTTTGCTGCTTGCTTAACCTTCACTGTGGCTACCTGGGCTGGTTTCACTTTCATCTGATTGCCAGGTCACTTTATTATGTTTTTTACTGCAGCTTAGTAGCCCCTTGAATTCTGCTACAGTTCATGTAATTCTCATCATGCGGATCAGCTCCCTGTGGAAATTTTCTTCCTGCCAGCAGTAGTTATTTACTCTCTCTTTCTGCATTTCTCATTGTCACTGAAACACCACCTCTGACAATTTCAACCTCCTCTAATCCCTTTTAAAAAAAAAAACAAACCACAAAAAAAAACCCAGAAAAAAACTCCCCTTGTCAGTCGTTTATTTATTTATTTCCAACCCACTCTAAATTTAAATAGCATTGCTGTGTCCACAGAGTGAGTGCTGGCTCTGATGCCAAATTTGTTTCCTGGAGCTACGTGGCCTGCCCTTATATTTTTCTGAAGAGTCAAGCAGAGAAAAAATTGTTTTCTTTTAGCCTTTACTTTCTTAATCACTGGAGAAGCCCCCAACAGACACAGCATGATGAGAGAGGATTGTTACCTGCTTTCTGAGCTGATGACTCAACGTACTCATTTCTTAGTGCTTGCACAAAAAGGGTTTGGGCGGATTTCAAGAATAGCAGGGGAAAACCATTTGCTGCATCTCAAATGTTGTGAGACTCTTTGGTGTTGATAAGAGCTTTCCTTCTTTTTCTTTCTTTCTNAACTGATTCCTTCTCCTTCTTTTAATGCACACAGCTCTGCCTGGGGCTTCCAGAGCCCGAGCTCCATTCTCTTCCTTGCTTCAGCACCACGCTAACTAGACAGCGTCAGAGTTAGAATTTCACGTGTCAGAGAGCACAGAAAACTTTTTCCTTGCTGGTATCTCCTAATAACACTAGGTCAGGTCCTCAGAAAACGACTTTTCAAGTGACAAATGTAGTTGGCAAGGAGGTTGTCCCAGTCTCCCCTCTTAGAGATGGGTTAACAGTTCATGAGAAGATGGGTTTGGAAGGAATCTCCTGGATCCTCAAGTATGTGCTGTTACACACCTTTGTTCCACCAAATATCTCACTCATATATTCACTAAAATCCCTCTTAGAACTAGTCAGGCTTTCTGTCTTTTCTGCTCTAAGTGAAATGAAACACACTGCAGACCTTCCACCCGAATTATCAGAAGCTTAACTGTCTTGTTTGTACCTATTTTTACACAATGGTCCTTCTGCTATCATTGTCTTTTATCTCTCCTTTCCTTTTCGGTTGTTTGCTCTCTTTGGAAATTCAGCCCTGCATTATGTTTATTGAGAAGAATAATAAGCCCTTGGCATTTTCATTAATAGACTAATCAAAGCACACTTCTCTCAAAAGAGGTATCTCCTACCGTGCTGGCTTCTCTGCTCTCTGATGCTTGGGTTTCAATTAACCTCTCTAAACACAGCTGATGGGAGCTATCTGCAATTCTCCAGAGAACTGCTGACCAGAGCTCCTTTTCCCTGTGCACTCCCTGATTCTCTCCTTCAGCTGATGGAAATACCAGTCCACTGCCTCAGCTCTTTCTTCTCCAGTTGCTGTCACATCTGGAGCTCCCAGATTGCAGCTCCATTACTGTGCTGGATTCCAGCACATAGTTTTTATTTCATACTGTTTCACAATTATCTTAGGTATTAGATTAAAAGGTGTAAAATTAACAGTACCAGGATTATTTGTGGGTTTTTGAAGTTAAAGAAAAATTAGGTTCTTTCCATTACTGTTCCTGTAAGAGGCATAGAAAGCAAAATCAGAGTTTTTATTAAATTCTTTGCCTTGATAAAAGAACCACGTTCACAGTTGATGGCAACACTTGATGGTTGCCCAGTGCAAATTTCTGCAAGACCAAGATCAAGACCAAACCAAAGGATGAAGATCCTTTCTGAAGAGAGGTTCAATTTACAAACAGGACAGAGTTTGTTGAAAAAATTAATGTCATTCCAAACTTTCCTTTCACTGTGTTCATTTCATGATTGGACCTAGAATCACCTACCTGAAGTGCATGGAAATGGCAGCATCAGGGTGCCACCATATGGAGCTGCCAGAACAAAGGTCTGCTAAAAATACTGGAAGTGGTTTTGAAAATTGATGCCAATTCTTGGAATTTCAGGCACTTAAGTGCATTCAAAACCCTGATTAGATGAATGGAAATTTCACTCTGAAGGGCTGAGCATTCAGATATGCAATGGCTCCATCTCGTCGGGAATCTAGGCCAAATTGCTTTTGAAAATCTCAGTAGGGTGCTTATTTGCATTTTTGGCATCAGAATACTTCTGAAAATATGGTGGCAAGGCTGCCATCCATCAAACACTTCAGCAGGTGCTGAGATTTTATGCAAGCACTTGGCTGAGTTTCTGTATTCACACACTTAAAATTTACCATGTGCCTGGCTGCCTGGAGGATCAGAGACCACCTCTGCAGGTTTCAGGCCCTCAAGGTTATATATTTGAAAACTCTGGGTTTGCCTAGTCTGCAAACAAGCCCTAAGCTGACATACTGCATGCTTTCCTCAACCTCTTCACTGAAACTTTAAAAGCAATCCATATAAGTTAGGTAATATTTAATAGAGGGGATTATGGGAAGGCCATTTCCAAATGAGAAAACTGCATTCAAGTTTGTTATCTGCTGTCCCTCCTTCACATATATTATGACTGCATATTTATTTTTCTACTACTACTACTACTAGAGAGAGTGTGGCAAGAAAATCCTTTTTTTTTTTTTTTGTTCCTTCTTCAGAGATTGTCAGCAGCATTATCTTTAAGGTGCTGGATATTATATTGCTTTATAGCATTACCAGCACAAATAAAGGGGTTGATAAACCTCCAGGTGCAGGACTTAAAGGAAGAGATTTTTTTTTTTTTCCTGTGACTCTCCTCTAATCTGCCTGCTTTTGCTGGGAGAACAGGGCAAGCACAGCTCACATCCAGGGTGATGGAGAGGTTCCATTACCCCAACCACCCTGGCTGCTGGCAGAGGGAGGAGGAACAGCCCCAGGTGATGAATCAAGTGATGGCTAAGCTGGCCACCATCCCCTGCCTGCAGGAAGTCACTTGGGAGGGTGCAGAACTGGCCAGGTTTTATTTCTAACACCTATTTTGGCCTTTAGAAGAAGGGAGCCAGGGAGGGGAGGGCTGGGCCAGAGCTCTGCACTGCAATTTGCTCCATAACTCATTTTTCCAATGTGCAGCCCTGAAGTAGTTTTTAAATCGTCCTTCAGTGCTTTATCAGAGGAGGTGCTGATCACCTGCAAGGATGACTTTTATAGAACCAGCATGACTCATCTGTGGGCATATTTTTAAAACCTCTTCTTTTCCCCCAAACCTCCCCAAATCAGTCTGGGAAAATGATTGCAATTATTCAGATTGTGCTACTTTAAGTTATCTAACCTCAGAAGCCACCTGCTGCAAAACAGGCCCAATCCAGCTACAGCTGAGGAGAGGAGGAAAGGTTTTCTCTCCTGCTTCCATGCATGACTTGCTCCCTGTCTGAATAATCCTGTGTGCCTGCCATGCTTTGTTTTCACTTTGTGAGAGGAGGGCAGTGATGCCAGCAGGGCTGGGACTGGAGTCATTAGAGGCCTGAGAGCACATCAATAAGCTGCAATCAGAAAGTACCACAAGGTTATTCTTCCTCGAGGCTGTCAGGTTTTATGAAGGGGGAGGGGGGGAGATGGGAGCTCAGGTACATGTAAATTTTAAGCATTCTAGAGTTTAAAAAAAAAAAAAAAAAGAAAAAAAGAAGAAAAAAAAAAGTCCCTCCACAGCCCGTACATTGAAATGCAATCCAATTCCGATGATCCAACTAAAAACTCTTGGTTTCCCCAAAGCCGGTCCCTTGCCATTTGTTTGCAGTCCTGCAAAGCTCCTAAGCTCTGCAGAATTAAAGCTTCACAGCAGCTTGCTTTAGGGAAGGGAAGCAGCAGCCTGCAACTGCAGGAGGTGGTTGCCAGACTTTGAAGTCTGGGCTCGAGATAAGGGGAAACGACATTGCAAAGAAACTGTGTTATTAAAAGACATTCTCCTTTTGATTCAAGTTCTCTGGTATTAAACTTCAGCAGGCCCACATTTCAAGGCTGACTAAAGGGTCCTGAGTTATTGGTACATATTTCAGTGATAGGTTTTTCTCCAGGGCACAATATTTTCAGTACATCGCACGTTCGGCACAGGCTCTCACTCCCTTGTCTGGATCTTGTCATGTAGTAATCATAAACCTGACCTCCCTGGAAAGCTTTTTAGAGAGGCTTTAGGGCCACCCAAGACAGGTTTTCAGTCTCTTAAGGGTAGGACTGGGCAGGACAAAGGTCCATGCTGGGACATTTAAGTGACAGGCTTTAAATCTTTCAGTGAAACACTTTTATTTTTTTGTTTGCTGAGCACAAGGTAAAAATGTTTTTTAAAAAGAATAAAGACAGAAAATCTCTACCAGCTACACTGCATTAATTCAGAGTTCATGTATTTTTCTTTGTTCTGCCACCCAGCTGTAAAATATATCTTTATTCTCTGTGTGCAAATGGAGGCTCGGTTGCTTTGTAACTGGAATATTTTAGTAAAGTTAAGGCACCACAGTGTGAAGGCACAAGACTGCAGGCAAGAACTTGCAGAATAACTTCACCAGGGAGTGATTAATGGGCTTTATCTTCCCTGGTGACACCAGCCCACATGGCACAGGCTTCTCCTGTGCCAGTAGGGACCGGTTCCCTACCACATCCCAGCTGCACCGAGCACAGAGCGTCACTGCCCATCACTGCTGGCTCTGCACTCCTGAGTCATCCAGGGAAAGAGGCAGAGAGAGATCCTCGCCTGCTCATCCTCCTGTCACCCTCCTCATCTCCCTGGGCTCCACACAGGATGAGCCATGTGCAGCCCTGGGCTGTCCTGGTGTGATTCAGCATCTCTCAGTGACCACTCCAGAGTCACCCCACCGTGTCCCTGGGGTCAGAGGCACAACCCTCACACTGACCCCATGTGGTTCTCACTCTTCACCAACGTTTCTAAGAGAGATCTGATTTCTTTTCCTTGAAGAAAACTGAGCTGGCCAAGTTCTAATCACGCTTGGACTAATAAAAATTTAAAAATAATTCCTCTGAGGTCATTCTGACTTTACACTGGTAAAACTGAGATAAGACTTTATGACCAAGGCAGGCAGTCAAACTGTGTAAGTTAGAAAGGGCTAAAGATGCCAAATGTTTATTATCACATACTGAAAAAGTTGTATAAAGTTTAAAAGACACTGAATTTATAATAGTGCGACTCGCAAGGATCCCAAAGGCTTTTCAGTTATAAACTCTCCTGTGTAAATGTCTTCCTGTGACTAAATAAATAAAGTCCTAAGATACAACACAAGGAACCTCAACTGAGGCCTTTTAAAGTCAGTATTTTTTCACAGAGCCTGGGAAAACAAAGATGCTGTGATTTCAGTTAGCCTGAGCAATTGAATATAAGTGGAGAAAAAACCCTGAAGAAAATCTTTCCAAGGTTTATGATTTCAATGTCACCATATTTGTACATCATAAATCAAGCTGAAAGGCTGTTAAAAAGAAAAAATCTCTTTTCATTTAAGATCAAATTAGGACTTTTTTTTTTTTTAAGTCACATTTCTTTTTGGAGGGATTTTCCAAAAAAGATCAGCTTTGGGAGAATTATTGTGGTTTGCCAACTGCCCACTTTTGTAGCTGCACATTTTATCTGCCAGCAGAGCTGGTGAAACACTTTGGGTGATAAAAAATTAAAACCACAGCACACACTGGTCACTTTTCACTGGCATGTCCCAGTATCAGTGAAACTAATTGGAAAGACTTCTTGTTTTAACTTGTTGCCCAAAGCAGTGAAATTTGCAGCCTGGTTGGGATGTCAGAGCAGACCCTTAGGGGTGACAGACAATGTCCTGGACCCTGTCCCTGTGGGTGCTACCCAGCCAGATCTTCAGGAGAATTACTCCAAGGAAAGCACTGGAAACATCCTCCCCTTCCCTGACCAGTTCCTCTGCTGCCTGGTTTGATGCAGGATCTGTGCTTTGCCCATTCTGCCCTTAATACCCTTAAATCTCTGGGCTGTGCCTATTCTGGATTCACAGAAGGAGATTACATGTCATAAAATTATGGTGACAGAAAATTTCTGACAGGTTAACTCTTGAAATCATTGGCAGGAATTTATAGGGTTTTTTTTCATCATTGCTGATGCACAACTTAAAAAACCCCACAAGATTTAATAAAATGTTTGGCCCAACAATATTCAACTTAATGGCTGCACAAGCACAGGGAAAACAGGCTGTGATTGAGCATAACAAATTTCTTTAGAGATTCAAAAGAAGATTCCTGTATCCTTTATCTGGTGCTGGGATTCAGATATATAATTTTAACTTCAAATACCTGAGCATGTAGGGTAACATGAGGAAATGCAGATCTGCTGTTTGAATCTTAGGGCTTCATCTTTTTATCTTGTACAAATGAGCCTAAATGCTGATGTTTTACCACCCATGTTTTCATATTAGACTGCTGCCTGTCTAGGTACAGATGTTCTTGAGGGAAAAGACAACTTCTCCATAAATTCTAATGCTTATATTGTCCAATTCCTTGTAATGAGTAATGGATTTGGGGAGAGATTCCAAAAGCTATTGTTTGCATTCCCTTTAAGCAAATAAACATTTTGGAATAGACCTACTAGAGCACAGCAAAGTGACAGGCATTAAATATCAGTTTCCCCCAGTCTGTCCCTAAATACTGATGCTGATGGCTGCTCACAGGAGTTCTGCTCAAGGACCTGAGCTTTGTGTCTCTCTTATTGAACTAAGAGACCCTGAAACATTTCCAGGTGTTTGGGAGAGCTGCAGGGTGAGGCTGTGACCAACCTGGGAGGGTACTGGAGTGGGGCAGTGCTGCAGCTAACTGGAATTTTAGCCTCCCTTCTAACACTAAGGACTGACTACCAAGTATTTTCCCTCAGCTTCTTTTTATAGTTTACACTAGAAATTGTCAGCCTTGGTTTTATGCTCTGTTATGCTGAATGATGGGGAGAAGGAAGGGTTTGCCAAAGGAAAAGGATAATAAAAGCAGGAAAAATGAACTAGATACTTCCAGCTACAGTAAAAGCATCTCAGCTTTATTGTTGTCCTCTTGTAAGGTTTTACATGCTGCTTTAAATGATGATACATTAGCCTTGGGAGAAAATACTAAAAAGCATTCATGTACGGCACAGAATATCTCAGACAGCTAAAGAATAAAATATGGAGCCTTTATTCTTTACAACCCAAGCCTTCCTTTACTAAATATAAACATTTACTGCATTAAAATGTATAGGCTTAAGTACAAATTTTCCAGAGGATTTTTTCCCATTGTGAAGTACTTTACATCCACAATAATACAGTGTAATGGCTGAAGCAAAGATGAGGTGGCAGTGCTCATTGTGTGAAAGATGAGTAATAAAATCATCAGCGTACAAATGATTTTTTAATTAGGTTTTAATCTGTGTATTTAGAGAAGTTACTTCTGTGTGAATTCCACACTGATAATTTTTATCTTGGTACCACAGCTGCAGTCACTAATGGCTGATGCCATGGACATACTTGAAGGAAGAAGTGAAGAAGATCGTGTGTGGACTAAAATTGAGAAGGTGAAAAGCAGCAGCAAAGGGCAGGAGAGTATATTGCTCCTTGGGGAGTAAAATTCCACCTGAGTCATATCTATTTGAAAGGTAAAAAAAAAAAATGTAAGTGCTATTTGAAACCTGACTGCACCCCTTGAACTCTGTTAGTGCTCAGGCACTGACCACAAATATATGGTTGATTTAAAGATATTATTTGATTTACCACAAATATATTATTTGATTTAGCCCCTATGGTTGAACTTTGTCCACGCTAACAGTCTCATGGGGTTTTCTAACACATAAAAGAAAAAAAAAAAGAGACAAAAAAACTCAACCTGAATAACTCCCTTTTGGCTGATAATTAGAATTCTCTTCTGTCTTTGTCATGTGTGTTAATTGGATGTGGGGGAAAGTTGTTAGAGAATGAAATTCAGCCCAACAAATTAGGTCTCTTAGCAGGAGCTCAAATGAGGCTTTGGTGATGTGAGAGGTAAAAGACATGTAAATGCCTTTTTGGAGTCTCTGCACAGCAACTGGTCAATTTAATTCTGAAAGGATTTGTGAAATGCAGGGAGCCCTGTGTTGGTTCTCAGTACAGATGAGTCTGACCCTGCAGAATGAATAACAGGTCAGGCTGGGGTGTAAGAGGAGTTTTGTACATTTTTACAAAGTCTCTCAAACCAGAGCAGATCACAGCTCTGGGCATTCACCACCACAGACATTCAGCCCCTTGTGGGGAAAAGGACAGTAACACATCACCGGGGAGGGAAAATGTTATTAATGGTTCCTGCAGCTCCCTCAGCTCCCAGAGGGATGCACTCTCACTCTGGAGTGTTCAGCAATGACAGGCTGGTGAATAGAGGATTTGGATTTCTGCACTGGCAGGACTTGGAATTGCCCTTTTTGGGATTTGGGGTCTGCAGACAGATCTCAGGTAAGACACTGAAAACCCCAAACCCTGCCTGCACAGAGTCAGCGTCCCCAGGACAAGCAAATGAGACAGAGATGTCTGAAAGACACCACAGGGGTGGAGGGTCAAGGTGTTTTCAAAGTGATTCTATTCATTCTATTCCTAAGTTATTTGAATTACAGTTTCAGAAGGCATCTATTTCTCCTAGGGAAAGTCTGAGTAGGTGTGTATTGCCTCAGTTAGCTGTTAGACCAGTGGCTTTTAATAAAGTTTTTCAAGAACAGAATGTTTTCAGAAACTAATCAGATCTTAAATGCCCCAAATTATAGACAGACTGGGTTTCATTTCTTTCATCAGCTTGTGAGGCAAAACAAAGGACAAATATTCCTACTTTTTTGACATTGCACCATGATAGTCTCTAAATTTCTCACACCTGCCTACAGATTATGAGAATCTTCTGCAGCACGAATGCTGCACATGATATAAATTATATATACTTGTACAATTGCATATATTTTTCCTGCCTTATACAACAAACATTGTTAGCTAGATAAGTGTAAATGACATAGCTACAAACAGCCTATTCCCTGTACTTCTCTAACACTTAACCTCCCCATTTTAGACAGTGGACCTAAATATCAAAGACAGATTTCCAAAGTTTTTCCAAAAGTCAGCATTTTAACCCACAGTCAGGTGTTTGAATAATCAGCCTGATTTTCACAGCTCTGATTGACCACAGGTCAGAAGCTGCTGAGAATGGATTGAACAGAGATAGCTAAATATTTATTAAAGGTTCCTTAAAATTTTGCTTATTTCCACCTTTTTTTTAACACAAATTGACTAATGCCTCGTTGCAAATTCAGTAAAACAAATTTGGGTTTTGGTGTGTTTGTCTGTATGTATGTGCATCCTTTATATTTCTCTGGATATTTCTGCTTTCAGTATCATTTTAACAGAAATCAATCTAACATCTAAAAATGGACTGGTATCCCATATTATGCCACATGAATCTGTGCATAACTCAATATTTGGGATTGAAATTTACTGAATGCATTAAAACCTGCTCCCTGCCATTACAAAATTTGGTGCTTCAAAATTCGTTTGCATTCTGAGCATGTGTTTGCATTTAATTTCTGACAACTCACATAACTATTTGATTTGAGGCATCTTGTTCCAGGCAGAACTCACTGTTTGTTTCATAATACTAAAATATTTTTCTGTATTATGTCAGAACAAAGAAATGAGAAGCATCATCAACTTTACTTTTTTCAAAAAAAAAATGCATTTCAGCATATTCAGCATGTTCTTAGGGAAAAAATTCTGTTTAAATAGAAGAGACAGGAGAACACTCAGGGAGCTCGGGGGAGAGGGGTTTGTTGGATTCTTTTTGCTGGTTTGTGGTTGTTGTTTTTTAAATCAGCTAATTAAGAATGTTACATTAGGTTAAAGATCTCTAACACATTACCAAGGAGGAGGATTAAATCTAGTGATTAAAAACTGATGTGGTGTGGATTACCACATCACTTGAGCTAGAACCATTTCCGAAAGTTCAGAATTTCTCATCTCACTCATCACACGACACTGATTGTAGGAGCCTACAAAGAACCTTCACACACATCTAGTTTCAAGGTAGTTATTTGTATTTTTGCTATTGAATTAATTTACATACATTGGAAAGCGAAAAAACAGAACATAAAGGAGTTTATACAATCAGCTATAAATGCAAAGCTCTGGAAAGCTGACAGCTATGCTCCCACCAGTGAAGTTTGGCTTTTGCAATAGAAACAGCTGTTGCACCTAATGAAAGCACTCAACAGTTTTCTCTAATGCAGCAGGGTTATAGCAGTGCCTATTTTCCAAATGGTTGAAGGGTCTGTCAGAATTGCCATTACAAACCACTGTTTTCAGGGCTTTATATTCTAGAGTCAGCCATAAAAAATTCATTTAGGCTGAAATCTGACATCAAAGGGCGCAAAGCCTGACACCCAAACACTTTTCCTCTTGTCATAGTGGAGGGTTTATGAAATTAGTTTGGAATTAATCTGAACAAATTTGAATTTACAGGGCGGACAAAGTAGTAATAGATATGTAGCTTCAAGTGGTTTGGGTGCTGCATTGCTCATCCAATTCACTGACAGATTTACGTTTTTAAGCCAGATAATTTATCAAATGGGCTAATTATTTTGTGAGCTTAAACACAAAGAAATGAAAAATTACTTCATAATTAGCTGGAAAAAAGAGAACATCAGTGCATGGAAGATGCTTCTCCCAGTATTACCAGGCTATGACTGCAGGCACAAGGAGAGCTGACCCAGGAAACCCAGATTACCTTGGGAGATTAACAAACATTCTCCCACAAAGCCTTTACCCATTTGCTAGGTATCCCTGAGGAATGCCTCAGAGGCAGGGAAAATGGCTCTGGTCAGTCTCCCAACATCCCCATTCTGCAGAATCTTCCTGACACTTTTGCTCACAGTCCCCCAGACTGTGATTTGACCAGCAATTGGGAGAAACAGACACCCTCAAACCTTTCCAGCAATCAATGGAGGGACTGAGTCACAGTCTGCTTCAGGAACATGGACATTCCTAAGAAAAATGTACCAACTCCTTCTCTTTTTATAGTTGTCAGAAATTCCCAAACTCAGCTTGCTTGTGGCCAGACCACTGGGCTCACAGAGAATTGATTTGAGGCAACATACTAAGGCTTAGGACTACATTTTTGGTTACTGGCTCTGTCCAAAATGTGTTATATATTGAGCCTTGAAGGTATTTAAATATCACGACTTCAGCATTGCATGAGAACGAACCTCTCTGAAGCCCCCCTTATGCACAGGAATCCCACCTAGAGTTGTCAATAGGAAATATTAAGGAAAAGAGAATCAGTCAAACCCTCTTTCTAAAAGGGGCTTAGGTCTTCACCAGTCAAGATAGGTAGAAATGTATTTTTTGCTTACTGGATTTTAAAGTGCAAATTCTCTTCTTAATACAAATGATATTTGAATTTATTATTTTAGCAAGACTTACTTAGCCCAGTGGTTTAAGCAGTGATCTCTGATGCACGAGGCTCAGCAGCAATCAATGGGAAACTCCAAGAGATATTGAGAGAAATTAGGATGATAACTCAGCTCTGTCCCACAAAACTCAGTCCAGGCACTGAGAATTAAGCAGAGGGGGACACTCCCCTAATAGCCAGATCTGGCTGTTATTTTGTTTTTTATTGATGAGCTTCTTTGGTGACAGAGTTACGCATGGTGTGACCTCTGATGTGCACATCACTGCTGGGACTGGCAGTAAAGCTTGGCCCTGAATAACTCAAGGAATCAGGACTCTGCAAGGCCAAGGAAGGACTTTACAGCAGCCACAGACAGGCAGAGGGGGTTAGAGTATCTCAGGTACATAAAACAGCCCCTCCTTTGCTCTACAGAGCCTTTGCCCCACAGAGCCTTTGCCCCTCTGCAGTACTGTAAGAGGGAAAAAAAAAGAAAGAAAAAAGAGATTACTGTCCTATCTCATAACCATAAATTCATTAATAAAGCCACACAATATTGTTACAGTGAGAGGCATTTCATTAAATAAATAGATACTTTAGAGCCTGTCAACCAGAAACTTTTGACATCCAAAGAGGGAAGAGCCTTGTAAGTGCAAGTGCCAGGCTGGCTCTGCTTTCTCTACCAAGATAACAATGCAGCTCTACTTCTCTCCTCCATTTAGCCCCCAGGCTTTCGTAGCAGTTCCACAGGATCCTCTTAACATCAATTGAACAGCCAAAGGAGAGACAGGAGTTGGCAAATAAACACTTTCCTCCACTTCCACATGTGAGACACTTCATAAAACCTTCACAACCGAGTTTACCTCAAGGGCATCACATACTTTGCAATTTAGATAAGTTATTATGCCCATCATTTGCTGAGCTCAGTGGAATGCCTGTTTCATAAATCTGAAAGCAGAGCAAACATGGATGCGTGAATAAAAGAACAGATGTAACTTACATAAGGATAAGAATATAACAAAAGCTGCACTAATAGATGTGAATATGAAATGAAGTAAAATTAGCCTAACATATTATATAATATTTTAGCCAGGCACGTAGATTTTCAGCAGCTGACCTCTGCTCACCACATCCCTGCCTTCTGCAACAGCAGGGGGACCCTGTCTGATGAACTGTGCTCTTCCACTGACATTATCTCTTAATTGAAAATCAAGCCATGGAAAAGGGCTACAGACTTGCTGGGCTCTCAGTCAGCCAGAGGAGCCAGGAGGGAGATTCATGGGATGCTGATGGAAAGTGGACATGTTGCTGAATAGGATTTGCTGGCTACTCCAGCAGCCTTTGATGGATATGACTTTGTAACACCTGATAAAGTCGTCCAAGCCCACGCCACAGCCACTGGGAACTGCACACAGGCTTCAAAAGTCACTGAGTTCTGGTGCACTTTCTTGGCTCAAGCTTGGCTCTTCCTAAATTAATAAAAGGAAACCAGTTCCTGGTTTATTCCCTTCTTGGGGCTGTGGTGCAGCCGAGTGTTTCATGAATGTGTGGACCCACTGTGAAAAGGGGAAGCAAAGGATGGGAAAGGGTATGAAAAGGATATTTTCTGAAACAGGAGTAGAAGTCTAATGTGCAATGGAGTCAGAAAAGTGCAAATGCAAAAGAAAATACAATGTTAGTGGCACCAATTCAGGTAGACTGAGAGTGAAAGAATCCAAGAGCAGAGCAACCAGGTAAAAATGCAAGAATTTTCCTTGGAGTTGACTGAAGAGTGGCTTCATATCAAGATTACAGAAAACATTGAGAGATTCTGGAAAGGATTAAGTCTGAATCAGCAACAGCCTCAAGAGGGACAACAAGTAACTGTGGCAGAGGTTCTAACCTCGTGCTGAGTGAAGTTTTTAGATCAGGCAGAGGGAGTGGGGAGAGTACATGAGCAAAAATGAGATTTGCCCCACAGAATATCAGGTGATATAAAAGAATTGTAGGCAACCAAAGAGTCCCATTAATAAATTCAGCCCCAGCACAGGGACAATTACAGCATGACTGCATTCTCAGAACCCTTTGAGTAAGAGAGAGGTGACAGTGGGATTTCAGCTGTTACCAATACTCCCGCTCCCGAAATCAATTTCTGCCCCAGTGAGTCTCTGGGTCTTTCTGCCTTGCATACAAGAGAAGAAAAGAGTCCCCAGCAAGATGCCTACATGTCCCTTGGCTACTCTGGAAGAAGCAATTGCATCCTGCCCATTCCCCACCCTCCAGACACCAGTGTCCCATGTAAAGCTGAGCTGGTTCGTGGTCACCCCCCAAACAGCTCTGCCTCATGACAGACCAGCACTGCAATGTAAAAACAGCCCCTGGGGCTACTAACTGATTAGGAGCATACAAGGTTTTATTCAGATCTGAAGGAGACATGGGAAGTTTTAAGTTTTCTGCTCCACGCCAGAAGGAAATGAAATTTCTGTACATAAAAACACAGTTTTTTTGCCAGCTAAATCAGTCAGTCTAATAACACATATGATCTATATCCATAATGCTTGAGCCATGACAGATCCAACAAAACACTGCTAATGCCATCAGGAAGGAGCTTTGTGCTGAGAAGGCCTTTGGTCCATTCCACCAAGCTATAAGGTGTGATAAGTCACTGGAATAATTTTAAATAGCAGCAAATCTGGCAACTAAGCAGTAAGTGTCCTAAAATAGGAATAATGTAGGTGCTTGCAGCTGCCTGGTAATTAAATCACAGGTGATTCTGGGCATTGCCAGTGCCCACATAAGGATTTAGGTAAACATTTCCCCAGCCCTTGCTAATGGTGCTGTCAGTTATAAATGGGCAGCGTGCTCACCTGCTGCCCTCCACCACAGAAGGTCTCCAGCCCTATAAACACTTGTTACCAGGAATTGCTACTGCTCTGAAAAATGGTGTGAGTCAACAAGGTTGCTGACAGTAAACACTGGGTTGGACAGGGTGTCCAGAAGAGCTTGTGAAGTACCAAAAGATTGTCTGAGTTCTAATGTAGTTATTAAGTGTAATTCATTAGCAGCATCAATGTTGTGGGGTTTTTCCCTTTCCTCATCAACAAAGACTCTTTCCACCATCTGCTTTTGGCACTGGGGCTTTGCTGCTGTGCTAAGGAGCTGCAGGCAAACACTGGTTTTCCATGTTTCACTGAGCTCATCCCTGCACAGCACCGGAGCTGTCTGTCAGAATTCCCTCCTCAAAGCAAGGCCGTGCATGCAAACCAGGCAAGGGGAGCTACAGGAATAGAGCAGGAGGGACAACAACAGACCCACCTTTGGTATCTGCAGCTGAGCTATGAACACTTCCAGCAGCAGGCTCCAGGTGAGAGCTGGGTGCTCAAACAAATGCAGGGAAGAGGCTTTGCCCTGCCCAGGGCAGCTCAGATCCTGGGCAAACCTCCTCCCTTGCAAAAGCAACCAGAACAGAGCAAATGTGCTTCATTTACACACAAACAGGAAAATCAGGAGTTTATTTCCCCTCAGTACACTGTTCTAATTGACTTTGATGGAGGGTATAGATTGGGATTGAATCTTAATCAAAATATCAGTAGCTTTTCTCAAGCTGTTCCTCCACACCCTGTATAGCCATCCCTACTTACTCATAGACCCTTCAAGTACTGTTCCTTTGGTTACAGCCACTCCAAGAACTGCTTTAGCAAGTACCTATGAGAGACAAAGCAAAACACTGAGGGGTGTTTCATATTTGAAGGCAGCTCTTCAAATTTGCCTTCTATTACTTATGGCTCCCAAGTAATAAAAATAGAGTCTGTATGCCTAAAGATGTTTTTTGCCATTGCCTGTTATTTATATCTCCTGCAGACATTTTCAAAAACACCTGTCTCTTCCTTGAGCATGGCTCTCCAGAGTTGTACTGGGATTTGGGAAGTTTGGATGTTTAGGCACCACACTACAGGGGATGCATACACATGCACCCATGCGAGACATACTTTAATGATATAACAATTTACAGGGTCTGCTTGCCGCTTATCCAACTAAATTTTTCTCTAAACAAAGTTATTTCCCTAGAGGAGCTTTTCCTTGTTGGATTCTGCCTCTTTCTCATTTTATTCTAAACTCTTTAGCAGACTCTATAACCAATATTTTGCATTTGCACTCAGATGAATTCACGTTGGTCTGTTAAAAGTTGTGTGCGCTTTCAAGACGAGAACAGCTCCCCATTTTTGGATGGCAGCTTCCTTTGGACAGTCAGTGAGCCACTGAACACAGACATCTGTTCCTTGGAACGGCCCCTCACAGCAAAGGTTGACAAGTTCCGTGACATCTGTGGCCCATCAGGACTTGGACAAAAGCAGAGGAGTGATGGATGGTCTCACAGCGTTCCCCCATCACAGTCAGTGCCTGTCCCTGGGTTAGGAACCATCTGTGGGGTGTCTTATCCTGAGGAGTGCCCGGGAAGAGGAAGGATTCACTGGCATTGGGCTGTTTCAGGGCACAACCATGGGCACCCAGGAAATTTCAGAAGGGACTGATCGAGGCGTCATCAGAAATTCAGTAAGTTTTTCAGAAATGGTGAATAAAGTCCCCACAAAGCCCTGCTTTGAAGAGGAGGTTGGTCCAGGTGACCTCCAGAGTCCCTCACAGTAAAATCTTGCCATGATTGTAATTCAGCTGCAGCCAGCAAGTGCTGCTTCCACCTCCCAGCACGGCACAAGCAAATCAATCAGGATGGCATCCCGAGAGCAGGGCTCAGCACTCACAGCAGCCAGGCACTCCCCTTTATCCATCACTGGCCAGCAGGTACAAAAGGGCAGGGGCAGAAATATTTTTATATGCTCCAAACAAGGCCTGTGTGATCCTTATCCGTGTGTGGATCTATAGGATGTCATTCTCAAGAACTCCTGTAGGTTTGAACCAAACCCTAAGCCAAAGGGACACCATGTTTTGTCTCACCTGGTAAGAGCCTCTGCAGTTCATCCCTCCAGCTAATCCTGTTGCAGTGCCTGTTACCCAAAGAGCCCCATGCCTTCACTGCAGACAGAAACTGCATTAAACACCTACCAAAACCAGAAGTATTTACAGATTCTGCCCAGCCTTAGAGACTGATGTAAAACCATTTCAGTCAAGAATGAGCTGATCAGCTCAGTATTCACACAGAACACAGATCATTTTCTTCTCCCACTAAACTCAGAACGGAGATTCAGAGCAGACTAATTGACCTACAGTCCATTCAGCTACTCCTGGTGCACTAATTATGCTTTTCACCTTCTCACTCCATGTCGGAATAGAAACGCCTTGATGTGTGGCACTGAGGAAAGGCAGACACAACCTTGCTCATTCAGCTGATTTTCCCCGAGAATAAAAGAGCAGAAACACTTTTGAGACATGACTTGTCAGTGCTGCAGGTCTGTGCTGATGCCTCAGCAGCACAGCACAGGCTATGCCATCCCCACAGCAGCTTCTGGATCCAAGGGCACACTCAGAGGTTTTGTCCTTCCCATGCACTCCTCTGGCATAAAAAAAAAATAATGTGATTTCCTTCAGGTGGGCCAGACAAGTTTGCTTTTCTTGTCCTGTTTCATATTTTCACTCAGCCACCAGCCTGGAGATCTGTCTCTGTCCTAATTCCCCTAAGCCTTAGGCCCTCAGATAACTCATGGGTGTAGACTGAAGGCAGAGAGTTGAAAACACCAACTCTACATATCTGTACTCTTGCAGAGGCCTAGGTGTTTTAATTCCCTTGCTTTGTGTTCTGTCACTCCCCAAATCAACGATTTCCAATGTTGATAGCTTCCATGACATATGATTGGTGCAAGAATTTGAAACACAAATAATTTGGGGGCAGTGTAATATAAATTCAATATTAACATAAAAATAAACCCTGAGGACCTGGTTCATTTTCAGATTTCTGTCTCCAAAACCCTACATTTCTCTGCTTAACTTGATCCCAAAGCACCTACAGGCACCACAAGGATGTGCTGTGGACCAAGCATGTAATTAGCTTAAAAGGCACCTTTTGTTCTCATTTCTTCCCTCTTCCCATTTGATCTTCAATATGTTCATTTCCTTTTCCTGCTCCCTCCAGCTGATCACAGAAGCCAGACAAAAGATGGAGAGAAAAATCCAGTGAGAGAAGTAGGTGCAGGAGCAGCCTGAAATCAGGAGCTAATGAGGAAGAAACGTGAGGAACTGGAGTAGATGGAGCAGTTGTGCACTGAGGAGCCTCCAGCTGGACACAGCTGCAGACATTGATCCAGAGTAGAAATGCTGTGAGTAACTGGGGTGGAGGGAATACTCAGAATATCTTGAGATAAAGATGTCATAGCAGCAGAGGATTAAAAATGGGTGAAGCCCAGTTTGTCTTCATAATTTCTCAGGAAAAGACCATAAAGCCACAGAATAGCAGATGGGGAAAGTGTGGTTTTGTACATTCAGGAGAGGATTGAAGGGACTTCACTCTAAGGCTGTCAGGCAGCAAGTTCAGCTGCAGAGAGCTGAGCACAGCCCTGCAGGTGGGCTGTGATGCCTCTGCCCACCTGCCAAGCACTGCCTGTGGCACACCTGGGTACTTGTGGGGATCAAAGCACCGCAGGTGAGGACCATAATCCAAATCCAGACCGTGCAAAGGACTGACCTGGTGTCACTGATCTCTGTGTGGGCTGGGATCATGCCCAAAATGAGCCTCATGTGAATCACTGGTAACACCAGCAGTGAATGCTCTGCTGTGAGCCAAGACCAGCAGAGCTCTTCACCTGGGGCTCAGGGCTGCCTTGGCCCCAGAGCAGCTCCTGGATTCAGCCATATAGCCCCGGGATTCAGCCTCAGCATCAGTCTGTAGCCAGTTATTGCCCTGCTTGGGGAATAAATATTTTCCAAAATCCATTTTCCTTCCGCTGTTGTTCTAATACTCATCATGTTTGGGCTGGCTACAAACGGTGTTCTACCTACACCCACCCACATGTATTCTTATTTAAACTTCTACTGCGAGAGGAGGGGAAGAAAAAAAAAAAAAAAAAAAAAAGAAGGGAAAGGAAAAAAGTGAAGCTATTGATTCAAAAAATTTGCATTTCCCAGAGGAGAGCCCCAGAGGCGCCTCACCACAGCCAGGCAGCAGAGGAGCGGGCACAGGCAGGTTTTAAATCAAGGCAAAAAGGCAGAACATAATGCTTCCAATTTACTTTCTTAAGATGAAATGCACAAGGTAAAAAGCCGTGAATTAGCGCTAGTGAACGCTGCAGCCACCAAAAAGAGATTTTTAAGCCATTCTCCACCGCTCCCCCCTCCCCCCCCTTATCTTGTCAAGAGACTGTATTTTTATTGTGCTCTCCTGGTAATTTAAATCCTGCTCGGGCTCAGCGCTCACCGTGCAACTGTGAGCCGGCAAGGGTTTGAATGTCATCACTGCTGTGCAAATAACATCATCAGCTCATCAGCTGTGTCAGTAACATTGCAATTATGTAAGCCACTATTATTTCCACCCCTGATATGCCATATTAAAACTTATTTTGGGGGCTGGAGCTGACAGGTGTTCTGTCAATATGAAAAGCACACAACGGCAGCCGAGCTATGGCTCCAGGCAGGAACATCATTCCACTGGGACGTCCTGGTGACATCACCAGAGCTCATGGATGGTCCTAAAGGAGCTGCTGGAAAGCCTGTTGCTTCTCTGGTGTCACCACTGCCCTCACCCCACACCCTACCCACCACTAATTTGTTTCCTCTCGTTCTCTGTGCTCACCCAAACACAGACATTACCCCCAAAATAGAAACAGTGACTTTTAACTGCAGAAGAAAGTTAGGTAGGTATTCCCATTTGGTCTGTTGGGGAAGAGTCTTGGGGGCTTGGTGGATGTTTATAATATGGCTAAGCCCCTGGACTGCAGCTCAGCACTAAGTGATCAGTCTTCCTGAGGCTTCCCCATGTGCTTTTGGCCAGAACAATGATTTCCTAAGCTTTTATTTTCAGCTTCTGAAAAATGAGGCTGGCATAATGACTCCTTCCTCTAATCCTCCTCATGATTATATGGTGAGCACATCCCAGCAGAGGCAGCCCTTGAGGTTCCTCAGAGAGCCCCAACCTCTCTGTGCTGCTGTTCCAATGGATCTGTTGGCACCCAGGGAGCAGAAGCCCAAGTGCTCAGTGAGGTTCACCAGCACAAGAGAAGCTCTTTTCCTGCAGCATCGTGCTCGGTGCTAAGCACAGCTGGAATTCCCCCTGGAAATGCCCCATGGAGCAGGCAGAGCTCCTCTCCCAGAGCCATTCCCTGTGCCCCAGCAGCCCAAGGGGGCAGGTGGAAGAGTCCATAAACATTCCTGCTTGCCTTGACTTCTCTCTCACACTCACACCCCTCACCATCACAAACCAGGGCCAGGGCACAGGTCCACGCTCAGGCTGAGGAGCACTTTGGTAACAGCTCAACACATGAATAACTACAGTAGGATTAATTCCCAGTCAGCTGCTCTGTGTTGTGCCTAAAGAAACAACGCTTCACTGAACGTGTGTCAGGATGACAAATTCGGGGGGGTTTTTGGTTTTTTTCTTTCCCCAAGATTATTTCAGCTTAAAATGCAATTGGAAGATTGATTCTTTAGATCCTCGCATTATATAGGGTCTGGGTCTAGAGTATAACTCAGTGTGAAGGGAGATGATTCTCATCTTCACCTTCCAGAGATGCTGCATGTCACCAAAGCTGACAAAGGGAATGAATAAAGGTAAGGGATGGGGAGAGAGAGACAGAAAATTATGAATGCTTGGTATTTACAGAATACCTGTACACAGTACTATTATTCCATCCTTTCTTCTTCTTCTTCTTTTTTTTTCTTTTTTTTGGTGGGGGGGGCGGAAATCACCCCTGCAAGGAAGATGAGAACCTGAACATGGTCTTTATTAGGTTAATTACTGTTTCATTTTGGGAGGAATGCTGAGGTCATTATTCTTTTATGGTGTTCTCCAGTGTATTATATTCACAGGAAAACATATTTATTCAGAACTTCATTCTGATTTAATAGAAAAATGGTTCTTGCCACAGCAATGTGGAATACTCATTTTTCTCCATGTGTTGATTTTTTGGCATATAAATGCCAGAAGCCTCTGTTCTCTTTCCTTATCAAGAAAAACTTGCCTCAGATTAATTTCCTCATCATCCTTTCCTTTTAAAGTGGCTGTTTTTCAATGCCATTTAAAGGCAGAGTTGTGATAAATTCCTGGTTTCAATGTACAGATTTCAATGAAAGAGTCTATTCCACAGCAGTAAAGTAGCTGAATCCAAATAGAAAGAGAGAAAAAAAAAAATTATGAAGTTGGGTACTGCTGCTGCAGCCAAATGTATGAGAGATGCCCTCATGTGTTTTGCTTTCTAATGACAATTAGTTTTGAAATAAACTGATTGCAAAAGTTTTAAAGATTTTTATAGAGGGGAAGGGACATTCTTCTGACACAACTTCTTTATAATGGTATGTTGGATTAATTGAAAACTACTTAAACACAACAGAAGATTGTTTCTTAAGGAACAAAGGGATGAGAACATGAAAATGTTTCATGGAAAACATGATTTTGACTCCAAACCTGTGCATTTCTGACCCTAATATTTAGCTACAGAGCCATAGAGAAGATTTATAGATTTTATGGGTATGGGGTAGATAGGCCAACCAGAGTCATCCTTCTACTTAATGATCCTTCTCCTTTCTACAGGTAATCTTCAGCAAGGCTTTATCCTCTACTTCATTAGTCTAAGCTTCTGTGAAAGGCTTATTTTAAACTGAATTAACTTAAAGTTGTATTAATTAAAATCTGAATTGCAATAATTTTCATTACATTTCACTTGCATTCAATTGTGTTGCATTTTAAATTGTAAGTAACACCCGGCCAAAAATTTCCTGCTGTCAGAATATTCTGCATCCAAATTACAAACCCCTGCTGGCTTCTCACCCAAACAACATGGAAAACAGGGATCCTCAGCCAGCAACACAGCAGAGGTCACCTGAGCAGGTGATACTTGCCCAGCATCCCCAGCTGAAGTTCACAGGCTCTGCTAAGGCTGGTGTACTGTGTTTACTCTGTAAGAAAATAACCTCACACTTATAAAACCAGCATTCAGCTCACTGCTTTTTCTTATTCAAGGGTGATTTTAAAACAAAAGGATAGAAAGAAAGGAAAAATCCAGCCCCCAGATCTTAAATTAAATTTAAGATTTAATTAAAAATCCAGGACCTCAAAAGGTATTTTGCCACTTAACTCCCATTATCTGTTTATCACAGACAGGAGTCTACGGTCTACAGGTTTTTAGCTGCTAGAGACCACCTTCCTAGGCTATCAAAAAATATGTCTGAAAAACAAGAAAAATTGGCAGGAGCTTTGATGGTCCTTTGTTCATTGTTAACAGAATAAAGAAATCTTTTGGAGAAAAATCAGAGCTCCTTAAATATGTAGGACAGAGAAACGAAGAGTTATTGCCCTTTGGAGACGGCATTATTTTGCCATGGAGTTGGTTTTGTCAGATGAAGTTTTATGACACATAGTGGCAATCATCCATCTTTGATGAGCAGACACGCAGTAAATCAGAGAGACTGCTCTCCACGGATCACCGAGCCACAGCACACACTTTGGTAAATCATCAGGCTCTTAAATAAATACTCCTAATGTGTTTCAAGCTGGCTTAGAATTCTGCAATATTTAATGAAAATTGGGTCTTTTTATCTGGAATGCTGAAAAATAACAAAGTGCACTGAAAGCAGGTGATCCTTGGGAGTAAAAAAAAAGCAGCATTGCCAAGAAAAAACAAGTTGTGTGTGCAACATGAACAAGTGGACCTGAGCACACTGAGAGAAATGTTCCAGCCTTATCGCAGAGCTCTGTGAGAGACCCAGATCCGAGGCAAGATGTGACATTTCACTTTCCAGTTATCAAGTAGGGCGGAAAACCTGTCTTACACTGCAGATCAATACATCACTTAGAGAGGGAGAGAGAGGCCATAGCCCAAATCAATCTGCAAGGTGTCAGAAACATCTAGGCCGACACCTGGCTACTGTGCCCTTTAGCCCCCAGAGAGCCTCAGACCAAAGCAGTTGTCAGGAGATGAAGTCAGCCAGGAAACAACACAAAGCAAATGTGAAAGAAGCCTCTTGTCATGGAGAAGGGCATTGCTGTTTTCCAAAAATACCCATCTGTAAGGCACAGATCCCCAGGCCCCAATGAGCACAGGATTTTACTCAGGACTATTCAAGTTGTGAAGAAGAAAAAAAAAAAAGGCGATTATTTATTCCATGGTTATACTACATTTTGGCTGGGCAATGAGGAAGTTGACGGAGGGGGAAGTAGATAAACTTGCTTTTTAAATAAACTGCAGGCTGGGTTACTGCAATCCTCTGGCCACTTAGCTGGCAATTTCTACTGGGTGAAGATATAAACCACAGTTTGTCTCATTCAGGAAATATTATTACAAGCTTGATTCCTCATCCTCATTTTTTTTGCTAAAAGCACATTAAAAAGCCTGGCCCATGGCTTCTGTGGCTATTTTAGTCCCATGCACAAGGACACATCTGAGACCACTCCCCACGAGTTCCACTTTCAGGTCACTTCTCTTTCAAAGACCTAATCCCAAATGAATGATGGGGGCTTGTTTCCCTCCATCACAGAAATTTTTTTGTCACAGAAATGATTTATCTGTTGACAGCCAGGTTCACTGCCCCCAGGCAACTGATAGCAGTTGAAACCACTCAATGAAAAGCAAAGAACACTATTATCAGTTTTAGGAAAGGAAAGGAAAAGAAAAGGTATAAGTAAGTCCCTTCCTTTAAGGCAGCCTCGTAACTCTTCCCTGCAAGAGACACAAGCAAAGTCAACTCCTCCAGGTGCTAGTTATGGTATACTCTTGAGTTACAACACTAATTACAACTTGGAGAAGGTAGACCAGGCAGTGGTTGTTCTTAAAAAAGACATTCCACTACTTGTGAAGTCTCTCCTGTCAATAGGGTATGGTAAAAACACTCCAAAAATACAAGGTTATGGTTCAAAGTGGGTCTACACCTGAAGTATCCCTCACCAGAAGAACAAGACGAGGTGAACTCATGACATCCAGTTGTAGGGACTAAACATGAACATGCACTAATGAGATCCACTGGCAGGGATTAAAGCAGTGCTCTGCTTGTGGTTGAGCTCTGTGGGTCAGTGACAGGGACTGCACTCAAAATAATTTGAAGCACTTCACACACAGTGCAAGTATCTCCTGTTTCACATCCAAGATGATAGAAAATATAACAGTTATATCAAGTTTTCCTTCAAATTTGACTGTACAGATTGCAAATTCTTGAGAATAAGAACTGTCTTATGGTCCACTCCTGAGGGCCTCTTGGGAATTAGCACATTAATACTTCAAATCAAAATACCACATAACAGAAAAAGGAGTCTGATATTAAGATATCTATAAGCTAGTCATGAGTTTATAGACACAGAAGGTTTAAGAGGGATATTAGGCACCACATAGTACTTCTAAAACCAAGTCCATGGCTGAAATGAGAAGAATCAGGACACATGGTTTTAAACTGATAACCCAGCTGAGAAGCCATACAAATGTAACCTGCTGCTCACTCTGTGGCTAGATGTGATCACACACCCCCAGTCTCAAAAACCAGAACAGCAGCAGGCCAGAGTTTTACATTTCTCAATTTGAACTACAATTATTGTCACAAGAGCCAATTTCACGTTGGGCCGTTTCTTGTTCTCGTTGTAATTCATCATGAGAAGACGTGAGATCTGAGATACCTCAGCAAGGCATAGTCCATGAATAATACAGCACATTGCTTTGACCTTTTCAGTTTGCTTTGTGGTGTGATTGGCCAACTGTTCCTGTCCTCCCCTGTTAACCACCCCATTAACCTGGGACGAGAAGGTGGAACGGACAGACAATTAGCCAGCAGAATGCTAAAAAGGTTAATGCAGGAGCTCACAGCCTTGGCTTTCTTGAGCTTCAATGGGTATTAGGATTCTGCAATCTCTTTCAAAATCTGCAGGGAAAAAACAAGAATTCGCACAAGATGAACTTTGTTCTCATTTCAGATCATAATCATGTAGCTCCTCTCAGATGTCACACTTGGATGGTTCCAGCGTATGCGTGAATAAACCGAGAAGAATGTTTATTTTTACTCCTCTCAATATGGAGAACATTCAATTAAAGTGCTGAACCTTTTCTCTGGCTAGTCTTGAGTAAAGGAAAATTGGAGATTAGTGGCAGAGCAGCTCCATACGACAGCCTTCTTCCAAAGGTCACTCTTGCTACAAGCTGAGTCATCCCAGTGATTTCCTACTCAAAGAGAGCAAATGCTGGAATTTTTACATCCTGTGGGCTGTCAGCTGCAGAAAACTTCATCTCAGTACTCACCAAGACTATAAGGACAGGCAGAGCTCACATGTTCATGCACATGGAGAACGTGAGGCACAGTAGGTCTCAATGAAATTGCCTGTAGAAAGCAACTGCCCCATTTCTCTGGATATCTACACATTTTTAAAATCTCCCAATATCTTTTCTTTTTGAAAGATAAAACCATTGTGAATGGCATAGAGTTATAGGTAAGTACCAGAATATGTTTTCTGAAGCCTTGTAGTCAAAAGTCCTAATTTCACAGTTTCACATGGGCTTCTTTTGCTCGTAAAGATTTTCTAACCAACACTCCAGTGGTTCATTTATGATGACCTGGGATAGTTTGTTTTTCAGACACTGCCATATTCTTGTCTTTGTAGAACTGTGTTGCTCTGAGTTACTATTACTAGCAATGCTATGAAATACTTTAGATGGAAGCAAAGAGAAAAGGACCTTTTTGACACCCTTTGGAACACCAAATTTTACATTTATTACGGGTATTGACCGCAATAACGCAGAGTCCTTTTTATTACCTTCCACTAATAATATACTCTCTATTTTGCTTAAGGTGAACAATGATATTCAGACAGGAAGAATTACTAACAAGGAAAAGATAAAGCTTTAAATTATAAAAATGACTTGATAGTTTCTCTCTGTAATACATTTTAAGTCCAGAAGGGCCCATTAAGATCACCTATATGCCAAGGATTTTTACACTGTGCTTTTTGATATATGGGATCTCAAGTATCACACCATTTCTTTTGACCCTTGCCCTTGAGCACTATCTCTGATGGATTTTTACAAACTGCATATTGAAATATTCACATGCTTAGGGGCCTGCTCACAAACTGAAAGAGATTAGAGAAGCATAATTTCTTTTCAGAAGAGCACTCCTTTTTTCATTTTTAGGATAAAAGTTTGGTTGTGTTTCTGTAACAGGTGAAACCAGCATAAAGAAAAGTTTATCTTTGATTTGAAAAGATTGGTGGCAATTTTCATGAGTCCTAATTCTATGTTTGGGCTAAAACTGAATATTTCTGAGCATTCAGCAAGAGTTATAGCAGTTATGCCGTTTACAGGCTCTCCATTACTCTACCCACGGCCATTCAGCAGGAGAGACACCATCATGAGAAGAATTGCAAACCTCGACAGCTGATCTCTACAGATCACCATCAGAAATTAAAACATATCACAACTTAGGAGTGTACTGATCTTGTCAAGAATCAGATTAAATTCTGGGTGTTTTGAGTAGAAAAGACAAATAAAGAGAAAGGAATTCAATCCATTCCTGCATTTGTTCAGCGGTCTGGGTGACCTGGGCAGTCCCTGTGGCAGTGAATGAATCTCCTCAGAGACAGAGGATTAAAACTCTCTTTGTTCTGCGTGCTCACTAAGGAGGGCTGAGGTGATCCCTAAGGGAATAAGAGTGGCAGGAACCATGGAGTTGTGCTGCTGTGTGGTTTAACTCAGCCCCACGCAGCTGCTCGCTTGCTCTCCTGGGTGGGAGGGAGAGCAAATCAGAAGAGCAAAAGTGAGAAAACTGGTGGGCTAAGATGAAGACAGTTTAATAAGGGAAGGAAAAGCCATGCACACAAGCAAAGCCAAACAAGGAATTCATTCCCCACTTCCCATGGGCGGGCAGGTGTTCAGCCATCCCCGGGAAAGCCGTAACAGTGACTTTTCATCACACGTAACAGTGACTTGAGGAGACAAAAGCCAATGCTCTGAACATTCCCACTTCCTTCTTCTTCCACAGTTTTATGCTGAGAATCACATCATACAGTCTGGAATATCCCTGGGGTCATTGGGGTCAGCTGCCCTGGCCCTGTCCCCTCCCAAATCCTTGTGTATCCCCCCCACCTTCACTGGTGGGGTTGAGGTGAGGAGCAGAAAGGGCCTGGGCTCAGGGTAAGCTCTGCTCACCCATAACCAAAACATCCCTGAGTTACCCACAAATCCAAAGCACAGCCATACATCAGCTACCGTGAAAAGAATTAACCCTACCCCAACCAAAACCAGCACAGCTGCCTTGAAATGCTTCCTCCCCAAAGCCTCATTTACAGCAGCATAGAAGTAACTTTACTTTTGAAATACATTTATCAACTGCTATTGTTAAATGTGCCCAAAGAACTTTTATTTTCCAAAGGGATGATAACACCGTCTTTTACACATCAACAAACAAGCAGAGAAAAAGCTTTTTTTTGTTAAGATGTGGAATGTCACTTTTTGTGGGGGTAATAGCTGGAGGTGCATAAAACCAAATTCTGCCATTTAATTAGTAATCAGCAGTGCTCTGTTAGCCAGAGTTACTGTAATTCATGAACTGTTAAGTCAAAGCAAAAACAGCAAATAATTAGACTGTATCCATTAAAGCTTCCCTACCACACACTCATACAGCCAGGGTTTCAATTGGAGGCAGAAGTGGAAGTGTGAAACTCCTTAATATATTCTGCTTTTTAATTAGCAATCAGTGCTGATTTGTCAGCCATGACAGCTCTAATGCATAAGTCATTGAAACACAGAAAAAAGGCACACTTTCAAAACCATTTATGCTTATATTTACATTTCCTCCAGGCTGAAGCATTGGAGAAACCACTGAAATGCCATCAGAGAGCAGCAGAAAGCGTGTAGGAGCTCACAATCCAACACAACCACTGCATCACTGATGGTTCGGGTGAAGACACAAGTTTGAGTATTTACAAGAGGCAGCTGGCATGTCCAGACATTTACAAATAAACATTAATAAGCATTACCTTTGTTAACTGTACAAAACTCAAAATGTCCAAGAGCTCAGGCAGTACTGTTTATATTCCACTCAATTCCATTTTAAAGAATCCATTAATAAACTGATTGTGTACTTACCAGGTTGTTGCATTTTGGATGGAGAAGGAGGCGAGAGAAGTGTAAAAAGTCCTCCTTTACCTGATCTTCAGAGCTGCCAGAGAAACCTGAGCAGGAGCAACAGAACACAACCTGCTTCTGGTCTTTGGTAGAAGATTTTACTTCCCCCCAAGCCAGGCTGGGCTCTACAGCACTCCTGAAGCTCAACAGCAAAACTGGGCATTCCAGCACTAGGCCAAGAGCCTCTTCCCTCTTCAGCCCTTAAAGAAATTGAGGAGCTGGGAGAAGAGGGGAATGAGGTGTAGAGGTTCTCCTCTTTCTACCCATGTTAGGATAAATATCAGAACTTTAATTCCTTCATTTCACTCATATTAAGTACATGCACTAGGCCTCCCTACAGGGCGTAAAAACTAAAGGCTGCTTCATATATCTTTGTAAGAACCATTTTTTTATCCAAATACACAAACACATATATATTTTTATATATAACAACTTACTTCAAAAACAGAGGGTAGTTCCCACAACAGTCAGGCTCTGTACTTGAAGTCAGTGTCAGTATCTGGATCAGCCGATAAAGGCACCAACACAGTTTATAACTAATTACAGTTTCCAGGTAGGGTGGTAATTGCACTTCTAACTGCCTAAATTAAGTATACAAAGGCCTGGTTGCATTTGTATAAAGGCTGACAGGATACTCTGCTGCCAGCTGAAAATTCTGCCCTCAGTAGTGGTAATGCTCTTAACAAGAAATTGCCGTTGTTTGCCTAACGTCTGACAGAGTGACATCTATTTCACTGCACGTTTAATTAGTTTGTTTTCATGGTGTTCCCGTTTCCATTTCAGCTTTCCTTAGTGGTGGGAGCGGGCAGGTTTCTGGCTCTGCTCTCAAAACCGGTCCCAAGGCAAAGACGGTGGCACGGGTTTGTCTTCCCCCTTCCAAAGTCAGCCGCGGAGCGCTCAGGCAGCATTTCCAGCTTTCAACAGCTTTTGTGTTTTTAAAGCACACTCTAGCTGCCCCTTTGTCTCTGAAGACTGGCTTTCAGGGGCTGCAAACATCCATCTCGCAGAGGAGTTTGCAGCTCCTGCGTCTGAAACAGCAACTATTTCTCTGCAAAGCACAGGTCCAGCCGTCCTGTTGAATCCACGACAAATTTGCAAACAGGTGCTCTGGGCAGCTGTGAGCTCTCCACCTTTTCCCTTTGAACAAGAACCTATAAAGGATTCATCGTGTTTGGCCACTAATGCTTTAATAGTTTGTGAGTGTACATTTATGAGTTCCAGACTTCCTCCAGTCTCCTCTTGAGTATCTCATTGGGGCTCCTCTAATTTTTTTAAGCAAGCAGACAAGCTCTTGCTTCCTTAAACATCACCCCACCAAACACTCACCCAAAAGACCTTTTCCTTTGACAGCTGTCCTTCAATTACCAATTCAGAGCAATGGTTAAGAGGATTCTTGTAGCATTGAGAGCAGCTCATTAAACTGTTTTTGTGCAGCCCACAAGAAAAGGTGGTGTTTTAAACAAAGACCATCTTTTAACCTCCTCTTCAGAATTCCAGTTTTTCTGAATGAAAGAATTCTGTATGCTGAATATGCGTTGGCTGACTCTATGCTACAGAGATGTCAGGAAGGAACGTCCTTTTTATCCCTTTTTTTTTTCCTTAGAAGAGTTGCAGAACAGATCTTACAGTTTTACAATTCAAAAATCTCAACATAAAGACTCAGGAAATTATAATGAATTTTACTAAACTGTCCAAATTGAAGTTTAAAAAATTCTTCAGGAGATGTGAATTGTCTGTATGATGACTGAAGCTAGGTGTAAAAAACTAGATGCTTACTGCTACTCAGTAAGTCACATCCCATAAGGTGAGATAGTAAAAGTAATGTTTAAAATTCTGATTTGGGGAAGCAGTCTCACCTCAGATTTCAAAGAATGCCAGCCAAAATACGCTCCAAAATTATGTACTTATTTCAATGCTACAAGTACATGTAATATTGGAAATGGAAAAGGTGGGGCAAACTTCTCATTTGTAAAAATTCCTTATTTTGGCTTGTTTCTGTCACTCTGGATCAGCTTTTTAACCCAGAAAGCTCATTTCCACCTCCCAGCCTGTTCTGTCCTCTTACTCAAGATTTTGCTGCAGTGTGACAGCTGTAAAACACTCTCCCATTCCCTTCCCATTCCATCAAGGGAAATACTGAGCAGACCCTTCTAAATCCTAACGTTTGTTAACAGTAGCCCCATTTTTTCCATAAAAGTAGAAGCAGGTCTTGCTGAAACTTGATGTAACAGATTAAGATAATGCATCCACAATGTAGGAGGGGATAAAGTCACACCAAAAGCTGGTACAGCCTTCCTCCTCCTCCAAGAGTTAGCAAGACTGGGCAGAACTGATTCCTCAATTACCGTGTGCAACAACTGAAGAGCAGGACTCAGCACTGTAACTGACAGGCTGACAGTGCTGTAAGTTTGCACAGAAGTTACCAGGTGTAAAGATGCCCTTTCAAAAATAACAATAAAAACAGAAACCAAGAATTGTTGTTGGATTTTTAGCATAGTATTTATTGAATAGGTTATTTTCCAGAGCTACTTTATGATAGAAGTGTCAGTGCATATTCAGCTCAGATGCTTATTCTGAATGGACAAGGACAAAAAAAAAAAGAGAAACAAACCATGGACTAGACACGTAGATCCAGGGGAGATTCATGAATATATTAAGAAAAAACAAAAAAATATTCAGGCCCATCAAGTGGTATACTTTATTTGGAATAACTATATAGATAATCAGAGTACAGTTGCAGGCTGGAGCCCAACAATGCTTTTTTTTTTTTCCACATAAAAAAGTAAACTTTCATAAAAGCTTGTTTAGCAAAGCCAGAAGCAGTGTTATTTTAAACAGTTTATTTACATTGCTCAGATTGGCAAAAAGAGATATAAAAAACAGTGCAGTCTGACACATTCAAAAGCATCACTAGTTACATATAGATACAAGACAAAACACAGGTGGTTAAAAAGAAACCAGAAGTTGTGAACTCCTGCTAATACCAACAGTTGAACTGTTAATGAAATGCAGAAATTTACATATTTAGATAGTTTGTGAGAGTGAATTGCAGGGTACAAACTGTTCAGAGATGACAGAAGTGAACATATAGAGTTTTAAAGGAAGACATAAATACATGAGAAAGCCTAAAAGCCTTAGGAATAGTACACTGGAATTTGACACGCCAAAATTGGACCCTGAAGTTACAATGTCACACCAATAATCCCACGTATTAAATAATGATTTGTTAACCAAGTATGGGGAATGCATGGGGGTTTGGTTTTGTAACAACCCTACTAAACAGGAGTGTAATTCTTTTCCTCAGACTCCCACTTCAAAGCAAGACAAAGAATTCAACTGATCATTTTTGGTGGTCAAAGCTCCTCATACCACTGTGTTACAGTGAAGCTGCAGGAGATCATAATCACAAAACTCAATTCTATTTAATTACAAACAACTACATTTATAAAACATCTCGAATAAGCAGCTGTACAACAGGTTAACTGTCATACTTGAAAGGTCAGGTACTTCATAATGTGTCTCCATTTAAGAAATCCACAATTCAAACATTAGAGTGCTCTGCCAGTAGATGAAGTTAGGCAAGCATAAAGAGTCATCCCAACTAGCAGTAAATTATGTGATCATCATCTTCATTTCAAGATCTGACAAACCAGTTTATTGCCTGGAGGGGACAATTTCCATAGAAAGTGTCTCAGTTATGCTGGTAAGGAAATAAATCTGTGCAAGGGAATAATGTGTTTAAATGAAGGCCGAGTTACTTATTTCACTGATTGGCTGGTCTGCTTCAACACAACTAAACCCCCCTTGTGATTAACTTAGTGTTACCTAACATTCTGCTAATCATTGCTAAGTGCTAATGACTAAGGTACCATTAATGTCAGGAACAGGGCACTGCCCAGCCACCTGCTTGTCAGTCACTCCCACAGAGCAGAGTCTGTCCCACCTGCCTCAGATCAAGTGGGTCGTTGATCGGCTTAATGTGTGACTCCTCCTTTCAAAGATCGAGGGAAGGCTGACCAAGGAAGGAGAAGGAATACCCTGTTGGAGAAAAAAAAAAACAAAACAACTAGTTACTGATCATTTATGAGCCAATTTCAATAATGCAGCAGTCATTTCTCAGGCTTGAGATATCATACAAGGAATGTGTGACTGCAGAAGGTCTCAAAGATTGGCAGCTTTTGAAATTAATGATTCAGCATTTCTAGAGTTTGAACAGAAAACCTGACACATTTTAAAAACTGCAGAAGAAGGATTTTTTTTTTCCTTGATACCAGCCTTGAGAGATTTGGAATGCAAGACCATGTTTTTGAAGAGTAGCTGTTAACAAGTATGAGGGTACATCTTGCATCAATTTTTACACTAATAATCTCCCTCCAAAATGAAGGCAAGATACACTATGATAATCTCTTAGAGAAACAGAGCTCCCCCTCCAATCCTACAACTGTCTGTATTATCATCAGCTCTGAGCCCCAAATGAGATGCTGAACACATGTCTCCTTGGCTGCAGGAGGCAACAGCCATCCCAATGATTTGTCAGAGCTTGCTTTAGCTGTGCCTGGATGGGCACACACTAGGCAAGGAGCTGACTTTCCTGATGCTTGGAGAATAAGCTGCTTCTGAGACTTAATTACAGTGAAACCAACACATCAATATGTAGCACTAAAAGTAAACCTCTGTGGATTAGCTGAGATTTTATATTCTTTCCACATTAGACCTCAAGATACTTTCACAAGCAATCCTCTGTTGCTCTTAACAGCCAGCCAAGCTTCTCAGCACATCAACAGGTCACGGTAGTTAGGCAGCTTGTGCACCTGCATGCTTCAAGAATCTTTTAAATAGGGATATTTTGGGCAGGTAAGGATATACACACTTCACTATGAACCAGCCTGTTTATGGCATGTCCTCTATCTGCAGTCATTGGCAATATCTGAAAATTTAACCCTAAGCTCCTCTTTATTGAGCAGCTCTTATTAGAGTCAAGTATTTTACACCAGATATCTTTTTCATTTACAGATAGAGAACAAAAAAACTAAAACCACAGGTAAAATGAGCTGCTCAAGACTTTCTTGCAGCCAAGTTATTAAAGCTCTCAGAACTCTGGCCAGTGAGCTACATGGCCATTTGGACAACGGAACTGAAACAGTGAGGAATTCAACTGTATATCAATTAAGGAAAAAACCCTCCAAAATTTACATTTAAAAGTTTGTGAAAAAGTAAGTTTGCACCCAGAACCAGAACCACATGTGAGTGCTGACTCCCACCCTGTGCATTAGAGGATGTTAAAGAAGAACCCAACACCATTTGAAGCCCTTTGTGCATTAGAGCTGTACCATGCTCTGTCAGCTCAGAGAACTCAGGATTTCTTGCTCACTTCAGTCAGGATCTGATGCACAGAATTTCCCAGCACCATGCTGGTTATCATCTCCAGCATCAGCACAAGTAATAACAGGGAAAGCACATGGTCTGTCCAAGGCACGATGATTTAGGCTTTCCAAGTTGGAAGAGGCTTTTGCTTCTACAGCATTTGAAAGATGAGTATTTGGAGAGCCAGGACACAGCACAGGCCGAGGCTTGGAATTTTGAGAGCTCCAATCAACAGAACTGGAGCGATGGACATTAACAGCACATTTGACAGCTCCACTGAGGCTGCACGTGGAAGAGGAACGAGCAATCTACAATTAGGAAGGGTTCAAGAGTTAGTTCAAACACCAAAAAAACCCCAAGCATCCAAGCTTTATTGGTACTTTTACTCTGGGGTTTTTTCGGCACCAAAAAATTCCTACATAAGCATAGGTCAGGATTTTATTTAAATAAAACAATGTCTGAGTAACAGCTTTAACTCTTAATGGACTCAGACAGGTTTCCTACAGTTTTAGTTTCCTATCAACAACTGCACTGGTATTCCAACTTGAGGGGCCAGAATCCAAACCTCTTTTCCCCTCAACCTTATCATTGAAACAAAAAAGCTTTTATGCAAGTTCAGTGGTGTGTGGCATCAGTTAAAAAAAAAAACACAACACAAGATTTGCTGCCAAGCTGCAGCTTATTACCTCTGCAGAGGTACAAGAGCTCTGGGAAGAATCTGAAACAGGAACATGGTTTTGCAAGTTTCTAAGCTTTTGTGGAAAACAGGTATTTTTGTCTGGGGTAGATATGCACAAAAAGAAAAGTATATCACTTGCAAGTTCATGAGAAATGAGATACAGTGCTGTATCAAAATGAAGTTGATTAGAATGCAAAAACAATGGTTGTCATAATCAAATAGAAAGAAGAAAATCTCTCTACAGAAAACTAGGCTATAGCCCCATCGGTAGATTTTTTTTTTCCTCTAAAGCAAGGGAGTTTGCTGTGATACTTCCTCCCTTCCTGCTTCATATTTTCTCATGTGGGAGAGCAGGGTTATATCTTTATGCTGTACAATTTAATGGCCACTCAAACATACTGAATTACCTCAGTATTAAAGTACTGACACATCAGTCAGTAGTAAAGAGATGAACAGGATTCCCTTTTCTTGGCCTTCTGTCCCAAACACTACAGTCTAGAAAGTAGGTGTTTACTCATCAAATTTACTCAAACACTATAATAAAAACCAAAGATGATGAAAAGATTCCTCCAAATCTAGCCTGCTTTACCAGACTGTATTAGGAAATTGAGTTTGGCCTAATGTAGCAGAAGAAAGCTGTAACAGGCAGCCAGGCACAGCAGAAGAGTTGCAATATGTAGAACAATATTTTATTTTATCAAGTTTTCTCAAACATTTATGAGGAGATAATTCCCTTGTTGTTTAAAAACTTGCAGGCTGCAGCATCTATGTTTCTCTGCCCTTCCTTCCCAGTTTGTTTCACAGGATGTCTGTGAAATCTCACTACTTTGACTGAAATATTCACCATGCTATTCAGGGTTGTACACCACATTTCCATTTAGTGTTCAAAATCAAAAGCATGAACCAATATAAGACTAGTGTTGAAACTGTCTCACAAAAGGAAACTTATTCCACCCCAAGCAAAAGAGATTGGTGGGGTTTTTCAACTTAAATGTATAAGGCAACTCCCCAGTTTCTAGTGCTGCATTTTCAGCAAGTAAGGCTTCTCATTAAACAGCTCTTGAAAATAATATCCCTATGAATGCAGTTAATTTTTTTCCCCACTGTGGAGGTTAAATTGTTAAAGTGAGAGCAGCAGCAGCCATGGAAGGAGCGTGATGAGGAGAAGGTGCCCTCCCGGGCCGGCACAGCTCACTCACCGCCAGGGAGGAGGTGCTGGTCAGGCGGCTGCCGATGAAACTCTCGTTAGCAGAGCTGGGGCTCCGCCCCTCCGTGGCGCTGTGAGACATCAGAGCCCTGCGGAGAGCTCGCTTGGGGGTTTTGGAGAAAGAAAAGGCTCTTGTGACCTGATGAGATGGACACGTGGTTAAACACTGACAAAAACCAGGCTGGAATAGCTGCAGTCACACAGGCTACCATTCTGAATGTGTCTAGGATGTGTATCAAGTGTTGGTGGTTGGGTCACAACCACACTCACACCTAAAGTGATCTGACTTTTAAAGGCTCCCCTTCATCCTTGCTCTTCTCATTCTGTCCAAATATGAGGAGAACACAGGAGGGAGGAGATTTAGGGAGAAGTCAAAGCAAGGTCTGGTCACCAAGACTTCCCCACATCCCTGAGTCCTGCACAGTCAGGCTCCCTCTCCTTTAAGATGCTCTCAATTTTGCATTATATTTAAAAGACTCAAAGTATTAAACAGCATAAGTTCCATAACAGACTCAAAAATGACTACATAATACTTATGACTGTAATACTTAAGACTATATATACAGATATTCCAAAACCTTAAACACCCCTCACCTCCTTTCTTTAAGGAGATTATATTTAAGAGTTTTAGTTTAGATTAAGTTTTTCCTGTCACTACTGTAAATACTACAGACCACCTGAAAGAGGAATCCCAGAACAATTCTCTGACTCAAAAGCACTGTCTTACCTTTTTTGATGTTTTCTTTATTGCTCTGGATGCTCTGCTTAAAGTACTGTCCATATCTTTAGTATTTACTTCAACTGAATCAGGATCAGCAACATAAATGAGATTTTCCTGTAGACAAAAATAGTTTTAATAATGGTCAAATATCAGCACTTGCCAAAATAGTTTTCTAGTCCTTTGGATCATATTTAGAGGGTTTGGTTGCCCTATTCTTCCATATTTAACTCTATACAGTCCAGCAGCTATTTGTTTTCAAGCCATTTCATTAGATCAACAGCTGGTGTAATCAGTTTGTGTAACCCCTTCATCACTAGTTTTACATTCAGTTTATCTGATTCAGTTTCAAGTCCAGGGCTGACCAAATTAAAGGCAGTAGTTCTGAGGCATCCCTAGGGAGTTTCCAAGATAAACATTGCTTTATTCCACTGACACATCCAGCACATTTCTGAAGTGAAATCTTGAGAACTCCAGCTGTCAAACCTTGAGACTAAAGACTTTTTAAAGTGCAACACGTTTCAGAATAGCCACGAGTTTGGGGTTTTTCTCATGCCTCATTCTTAAACTCCAGCATGTGCAAAGCAATCTCTGGCAATCTCTACTTACAAAACCTGGGGGGCAGAGGGGGCACACATGGGAGTGGGAAGTTGCTGGGATGATTTTTTTTTTTGCTGTTTGTTGTCTGCATTTTGAGAAAAAACATTTTACACTTGAAAAAAAAAATCTCAGAAGGACCCCAGGCAGCAGCTTTATGGCCATTCCCAGGGACTAAGAGAGAGCAGCCAAAGCCTTTGCTGCCACCAGGTGGCAAAGTCAATGTTACCTCATTCACATTATATTCTAGAAGTCTAAAACCAAGCAAAAGCGCTTAAATTGAAGCTCAAATTGACATTTAAATCAGTAAGAAAGAAGTATTATATAGTTGGTACAAAGCAATAAGTACAGAAATTATAACTAATGGGATTCAGCAAAGTAGGTTACAATTTGTCATTTGAATGTCTTGGGGCAAAAGGGAATGATACATTTATTACACAAAGGTTTAATTTCTATTAAAAATCCAAGTTATATGTGACACAAAACACTGAAGATAGGCAATGCACAGACTAAAGTAAATTAAACTTCCACATCAGCACTTTTCCTACTCAGTACCTAAAAGGGAAGGGAAACCACATAGCCCAAGTCTCTTATTCCTGACTCCCTAGATTACAAGACACACAAAATGAAACTAAGATGCTGTTTTCATTACTTAATTACCTCTCCTGTAACAAGCATGCCTTTAAAAATCACAAACAACTATTGTACTGTAAGAATACACTGCAGTAACATAAAGCATTTTTAGTTTACACCAAGTAGCTTCACTACATGTACTGCACATATTTTCAGCAAATTGAGATGACTGATATGCATAGACTTTTACATAATTAGAGCATTAGCTGAAAGCCTCTTGCTATAATTGGAGAGGATCTACTCCTCAAGTTAGTGGTTTTCTGACCATAGAAAGCCCACACATTGAGTTTCTAGAAATGTGACAAGGCCAGTGCTTCCTTTATTTCACTGTTTTTCTTATTTCCTTGTTTTAAGGCTGTAGATTTCTGTCTATAGGAGGAAGATGCTTCATGTCTCTTGCATTATGGTGCAGATATGGTGTAGAGCAAAGAACTCAACCTAACACAGAGTTAATCCAACACAAATGATCAACACCACTGGGATTGTAAATTCAAGGATAGCTGTGAAAGAAGCAAGCTGAATACAATTCTCGTTAGAACTACATACAGTGCAGAGTTGAATCATACCCTTTTCACCATCACAAATTAATTATAAATAATTTTTAAGCACTACTTAGCTTCTGCACAAACTAACTTCCAGGCTGTTTCCTTTTCTACCTTTTAACCACTCACTTGCAGGCACGTTAGCACAAATGTTTTCTGCTCAACTTTACCTGAGGCACATCCACTATTAACTTGTTTAGTTTCAGGTGCTTAAAGCCAAAAAGAGGGGAATGTTTCAACCATGGTTCCAGAGTACTTACTGCATCTGCTTTACAAATAGTGTTGGCCACGTGCCGACACAAGGTCTTCAGCCAGTCCTCCTTGCGAGGCTCCTCGGTTGTCATCTGGAAACTGAGCAGCTTGTTGTTCAGCTCTGTAGGTGGCCTCACAACTAAGGCAAAAGCTTTCTGGCAATCTACAGTTTATTTAAAAAAAAAAAAAGCAAGGAGTTAATAAAAAGAATAATGATGTTTTCATATAACTTCAGAAGGGTCAACCCTCTGTCTGCCAGGAGCTGGAGCCACAGACATGATTTGGCACGATGATTTTGTCTTTATTTACACAACAGCTGTTGTATCACTTGCAAGAGCAGAGTTCCACACCCATCATCAACATTCTGCAATCAGCTGTTCAGGAAATAGCTGATTGTTCACCAAATAATCTGCAGAGCAGTCAACCTCACCTACTCTTTGCCATTTCTCTTCTTAATTGGGTTTCGGTGTTCAGGTGCTTCATAGAACATAAAGCAGAACACATGATGTGCATATCATCACTTACAGTGAAACACCAAATCTTGCCAGGATAGAAATCTAGAAACTGGTGTGACTAGATTCTTTATAAGTCATTATCAAGGCTGGAGCAGTATGGCAAAGCAGACAGAGAAATTAAGTCATCTTTTAAGATGCCAAGCACAGCTTCTCCTGAGCATTATCATCACCAGTTAGAAGAAAATTTGGTTTCACACCAACAGCAATTTTCCCTGGCCAGTCTAATGCTCTGGGCTAAAGTTTGAGGTTTGCTTTTTATTTTGTAAATCCAGAGCTGTCAAGTGTTTAACTTTGTTTATTTCACACTGCCAATTGGTTGGCTTATGCTAATGCCATCTAGTAGTTCTGCCAAATTCAGCATCCTGCAGCCAGTCTTGAAAAGCCAAAAGGCATCAGTACAAGGAATTCTCAAGCTCATACAGAGATTCAAACAGAAGCTTTTACTAAAATCACATACCTTACATACCATACAATAAATACACTTTAGCATTCCATCCCACAACAGCAGAGCTTCCTCCGTCACATTCTGAAACACAGTTTAACTAGCACAGCACCTCAAAACACACAGACCTTCTGTCTCCCTGATGTCCAAGACTTTCTTGATCTGGGAGAGAGGCATGAGAACAACATGCTTGAGAGATGCAGGAGGCCTTGTGTGGCCATGGGGACTCTTGAAAGCTCCAATAACTTTATGCCGTTTCCTTGCGATCTGCAGTTAAATAGAATAGACAGGGTCAGTTGGAAGATCTCTTGCCATTGTTTCCTTTCTGTATTTTTTACCTTCCACTATCCAAGGAGGCACAGAAAGTCTTGCTACTCTACCACATAAATCTTAAAGGAATTCACTTATCTCACTATTCACTGCCTTGAGCCCAAGTGACCCAGCAATATTTGTTACTTGGCATCAGAACACTCAGCTGAAAAATACAATAAATTTTTCAAAAACACCTAGAGAGAAAGTAATTTTGCATTACAGACCTCAGTTCTACCCTGCATAACAAACAAGGGTCCTTTGAAATCTACCACAAGGCAGCCTAGATTAAAATAGAAAAGACAATCTATAGAAAAGACATCTATATGCATGAACCAACCTAAGGTGTGGTGTGTTATGTCCTAGAAACATCACTTTCTTATGCATGCAGCCGTTGAGAGGCTTTGCATAAAAACATGTAAGGTACTTGTGTGTTAAAGTAATGCATCTTGTTTGTCTCTTGTTCAAGAGACAAGCCAAGAAGCTTTATTAAAAGTGGTTTTATTTCCTTTTCCTTCCTTTACAAGAAGCAATGAAACTGAGTCAACTTGACTCTGGGGGAGAGTTCATCACTAGTCACAGGAACAGGCTTTTGTCCCTAAGTGCTGCTTAGGACAGCACTAACTTTGAATTATTTTAGAGTTGGTCTTCTATGAAGACAATGTTCTTCACTGCTGCAGGCAGCAACAAGTACTATATGAAAGTGTCCTTTATAAATTCAGTTTTTCCACATTAGTCTCCAAAACCCATTTAGATTATTCTTCCTCTCTAGTTCTTCCTAACGTAATTTTTAGTTTAAGGCATTTATTATGATTTTGCTTTTTTGGCAGCCTAAGAACAAACAGATGATCTACCAAGGGCCACTATTCACTCCCATTACATACAACTAAACTTTAAAAGGACAACCTGATGAGCCAAGGACTCCAGCACTTTTTCATCCACTGGTGCTATGGAAAGTGCTATTCAGATAGACATTTTGCAACATATTAAGCTGCTTTTATGTTTTTACTCTGGCTGCAAGACATAAAGGCTGCATTAACACCTCCCAGCCATGCAGACATGACTTACTATGTTTGCTTATACCGTAGTTAATGGAAAGGAAACATCAGCATACGTTGACCTATCAGCAATCTGTGACTTAGAATTCTGCCTCAAAAGTTCTTAAATTTCATTTATTTATATTCTTGTGTAGTGTCAAAGCCTTTTACAATGCAGTTCATGAAACTGACTGGTACAAGCACCTTACCTCCAGGCAATCATTGAACAGAAAGAGTGTGACCTGCTCTCCCCTGTCACAGAGGTCATCACCAAGTGCTACAGTTTCCAGACGCTGAACCAAGCTGCGGTGGGAGGACAGGAGATTGGCCTAAATGACACAAGCAAAGAGCTCATTAAGCATTTAGTTCAAGGGCTGGATTACTGCTTGCTTACAGCTTATGATCACTGGCAATCTGTTTAAAGCAGCACCACTGGATTGGAGCCTCACACATTTTTGCAAGGGGAACAAAGTACTGCAGTCATTTAACAGATCTGCAGCTTGGGAGGAATTACTTACAGGACATCCATCCACTTCATAGACAACGTCAAAGAACTGCCTTTGTGCCTCTGTTTTTCTTTTGTCTTCATTAATGTGTCTAAGGAAAATATATTATATAAATCTTCAATACCAAGCAACAGTAAATGGATGCACTGCATTTAAGACATACAAAAATAATAAAGCTAAACATTCAGGGATAGAATTTATGCAGCAGCAATTGCCACATTTGCCTGAAAAAATAGCCAAATACCACATGAAATCACATAGGAAACCAGCTCTAGAACACTGTTCTTGTCACATTACCAGCACTTCACACACCAATCAGTTAAAATAGAATTCCCTTCCCCTGCATGATTTTGAACCAGAGACTGACACAACTCAGTTCTTTCCAGCCTGCATTTTGTCTCCCCCAAATCAGGACTGCAGCTCACCAAGCAGCAGATCCAAGAACAATTACAATTTAAAAGTTGTTGTTAAATCTGGGCAAACATTTTCCCAATTAATGCAGGAGTTCTCCTTGCTGGAGACATACGCTACACTTCAAAAGAGGTGAGACTTACAATCTAAACAACTTCAGCTTTCAGCTAATTAACTCATGGAACAGTGCCAAGAAGAGCTAATGCAGGACCAGAAGAAAAACTCATCTCCCACCAGAATTCTATCCTTTCAGTAGATATATGCACAGAATTAAGATTTAAAGACAAAATCCCTCTCTTCCATTCCAGAGGGAAGAGACAGAAATAAGAGCTGGAACAGAAGAGAGGACTGGGGACAGTCCCTGCTGAGGCAGGGAGTCAGCAGAGGTCCAAGTGCTGGGTAACGTCACAGACTCCTTCAGAGCTCTGGCACAGAATACCAAAGTGACAACAGCAGCCAAAAGGAGGCTGAAGAACACCTACAGTTCTGTTTACTTACTGTTCCTTGTGGCAACATAACACTGAAAATTTAGGAGGAACAGAAGGATCTAAATGCAGTATATTTAACAGTATGTTCCATAGAACCAACATGACTTACGTCATCACCTCCTTTAATGATTCAATAGCTCTCTCTAGAGTTATTTTATCTGGGTTCTCTTCTGCTGTATGTTTCTTAATATCTACAATTAAAAAAAAATTAAAGAAATAAAAGCTCCACACATATTACAAGTGCTTGAAAAGAAATATGAAAAATTCAAATTTAAACTGAGTTAAGATGAGCTGACTGAAGAAATAAGATCTACCCTGGAGTCCAAGTAGCACTGATTAGGTGGGGAACTAGGCTGAACAGAAGCTGTCCACACATCTCATTAAGAAAAAAGACCCCACATGCAATACAGAAACCAAACCCTTAAACTATTAATAAAAATTAAACAGAAGTGCAGAGACAAGCACAGAAGTATTTTTCTACCTGAAGCAAAGGGTGATGTGAGTTTTTTATTATTTTTATTAACAAAATCATAGTTACAGCAAGTGGTTGATACCAGGTGGAACACATGAAACTGTGAGCCTTGTCAATATGAATTGCTCTCTAGTTTATGTTAGTTTCATTTGAATCTCAATTACATTCTTGTTTGAAGAGACAGAATTGTCAGTGCAAACTGTTCCTCTATCTGTATCCTGCATACAAATGTATGAACAAGTGGAATTTAGTCAGAATTTATGCTTCCTTCAGTAGTGGGTCTCACTGACTGCCAGGAATCATGGTTAACTCACATAGTCAGGCTTGTTTTAGATGAGAAAACCTGTTGCTACAAAAAGTAGATATCATCTTGTGATTTTAACACCTTCACAGACAAACTAATAAAAATTACATCACCAGGTTACCATTTAGTAGAAGGGCAACACTGGGCAGCCTTTGAACAGGACGGATAAGGAGCTCAGCGAGGCTTTGGCGGCCACATTCAGGTTTAGCTTGATTGATCTGGGGAAAAGGAAATAATGTTCACTTTTTTTTTTTTAACACACATACACAAGAAAAGCACAAGATCAGAGAAAAATTGCCTTCCTTGAAATTAGCATAGCTATACAAGTGTGAGAATCGTTTACCACAGTTATTAACAGAGCATGTTAAAAACCACATTATATTCAAGACTACATAGTGATTTATGTTCTCAGAATGTCTAATTTTAAAGGGTCCATATCAACCCTTCAGCTCTTGTTCCAGCTGCTAGTGTGGAGTGGGACTGGGGACAGCCTGTTGTCTTACTTGTTCCCCATCTTTTAGATATCAATACATGGATATAATTCCTAGTCCCTCAGAAAACACCAGCTGAAATTGTCAGTGTGATTTCTTGACTATTTAGATATAGCTACACTTGACTATTTGGTTTAAGCTACACTGCACTATTAACAGTACACACATATCTGAAGAGATCAAGAGTCTTAAGCCTCATCTTCAGAGAACTTTCTTTGAAGATCATCTTCCTGTTAGATCTCCACTGTTAGACTCCTATTCATTAGTCACAAGAATGCTGAGAAATTCTACCTCCCTGGAGCTTCACAGCTGCCCCAGGAAAGTTAAAAGCTGTTTCAGAAATACAAGTTTCACAAACACAGGGAGGGGACCAAAGTAGCAGCTCCAGTTATCTTTATAGAAAAAAGAAGACATGTATTTGGGACAACTTTTTCCAGCAACAAATGCATATAATCAAACCACCTTGAAAGCTGTTCAACAGAGGAGGAACTCAGACTTTTTCTGAAAGAGTCTTATGAGGAGCTTGAGGGATTGAAGTTCAAATCCTTCCTATTTCTATCTCAACAAGAGATGTTCAAGTTCCTTCAAGCTTTCAAAGTTTCACATTCTTCCATCTAGTGCATTCAGTAGAACATGGTAACAGTCCCCATGTTCTACTCACAGACTTAGTTCTGCAGACACTTACCTTTAGGAAGGCATGAAACCTTGGTTTCTGCTTTTCACATCTTGTAATCGTCTCCTTGCTCATTTCAAAGAAATTCACAAATGGAGGGTATGTTTTCAACAAGTCCTTTGACTGAAAGAAACAACTGTTAGGGCTCTGCTTTACATATTACGTATCATTGCACATATGTTCATATGCCCTGAGCCATACAAAGCTGCTCAAAGGCACACTGCAATAAAGAATAATAAAAAATGTGTTGTAAGCCCATACATGTTCTCAGAACAAGGCAAGACATTTTTGCATGCCAGATGCCCCAGACTGATGCTGCTGATGAAATGCAGGCTGCTCTCACCAGCATCAAGTAAACGTGACAATCTTAGAAGCTGTTGAGCAGCTCAGGTGGGGGAAGCAGGTTCTCACCTAGCAAGAGGCTTTTGGTGAGAATTTCGGAAATTTCAGACAGGTATTTTCGCCAGTTAATGCAATCACCTTTTAAATCACCAGAAGCAATACCTTAGACTGAAAGCTTTTGAATGACAAGCACTGTTTGTCTCAAAATTATCAGATCCACACACACACAAGATACCTAGCAGCTTATTCATATTAAAATACTTTGCAGTCCCAGACTAAGCTTTCCTGTTCTACACAGGACTCCTTATTCACTTACATGCTTTAAATCTTGAAGAAAGAATACAAGTTTTTGTGAAAAGTTATTTTCCTAGTTCTTTACTATTGATCAGAGGCAGCAGATGGCTGAGGGACCAGGAAATGGCTTCTAATGTCTGAGTAAAAAGCATGTCTGTAGTGTTGCATATTACAGTTCTCAAACTGCAGCTATTTGTAGTTTAAATCCTTCATACCTGTGAACAGACATACACACTAAAACTGGACATGGATTGTATCACCTAATTCAACTGTAAAGTCTGTATAAAAAAGACAATGCTGTAAGTTGGAGTTCCTTCTCAGCTTTGCTTTGCTTGTGTTTGCTAGCTCCTAGCAAAGGATTGTTTGTAAGGCAAGACAATAGCTGTAAGCATAAAAAAAGAAACAGGAACTTACATATTTGAGAATGATATCACCAATACTTTTGCTTTCAGTCCAATTTATCATAAGATCTTCCAGGTCTTCCTAGAATACATGCAGGGATGGGGGGAGAAAACAAGCTGAGCATAAAGCCATTAAATGGGATCAGCATTTTGCCAAGCACACATCATTAGGTGTGTTTCCATGCTGACAAAACAAGCAATCCTAAAAGTTGTACAATTTCACATTCAGCCCCTCCAGTCTACTGAGGGCTGAAAACAAGAGATGTCTGGCTTACTGAATATTATATATAGCTGTAAATCAATGCAAGCAGAGCCTGGCAGCATGTTAGGACTAGCCAACTCTGCAGCAAGATGACACTGCTGCATCCCACACCATACACAACACATCCCAAAGGAATATTGAAAAAGGATACACAGAAGGCAGTTGAACCAATTCTAATTAAGACTGTACAACTTATCTAGGACTTAAATCTATAAGATAGGATTGAACTAGAACCAGGATAGATTCCACTTAGCTGCTACACCAGGGTGTCAAGGAAAGTGAGACCAAGCCTGTTAAGCCTATAGGAGCTTGATAAGGATCAAGCTCAATCACATTCAGATAGTAAGAGGGACAGGAGGGCACAGCTGAAGGTTCAGGATTCACCTTAAGTGAAAAGGATTTATCACTAATATTGGTTTTTTGCTGCCACTGCTCATATCTTTATAACACCCAAGATGAAAGAAAACACCACAACTACATCAAAGCAACTCTCACTGCACTGTGTGCTGCAGGTGACTCTGATTTGACACACACACACAGAGCTCTGCTTTCATCTCTGTCTCAGTGGGCACACATCAATAGCTGGTCTGATTAACCAGACTGACCCCACTGCTTGGAAAAACCAACAAAAACTGTACAAACAAATCACCAAGTTGCAGGTAGTCTGCAAATCTCTCTATTTTAAAAGCCTACAGTGAAATGATGCTGGGAACAAGCAAATGTCACTATTTGAAAGAGTATGTATCAGCACCAGGAAGAGTCTACACCTATCCAGCAGATACAACTGAAAACATGCAGAAAAGATTCAAAGTCTCTACGAAAGCTTCCCCTGCAGGGGAGAAGGTGCAGCTTGCCTTGATTTTAGTGTGCACATCAAGAATATCTGGAATGCTGCCAAATATGGTCTTGATCTCTTCCTGTGCAAGGATTGGTCCCCCAAGTTGTCCTTCCTTCTCCAATGGAACCTGAAATAACTGATGGATTAAGAGAAAAAAGAGTTAATGTCCTCCCAACTGCCAACATTGTGTTAGAAAGGGTTATGAAAGCAACAGTGTTTTCCTTCTAGATCATAATTTCCTGCAGTCACAATCTTGAGATGTCTTCATTCAGCAAGAGTGGGCTTTGGAGAGTGGTTTGAAGATACAAACACTTAGTTTGATACATCTCTCCAGCATAACTCCCTTTCATCTCTTTCTACTCACACACATCTTGGCTCATTCTTTAAGTAGATAATCAGCTGCAATAGAAATAAACTTTCAAGAAATTAAGCTCTTCCTGTAAATTGTTTGCTATTCTGCTCTTCTTGGAATGCTTTCAAAAAAAAAAAAAAAAGAAAACTTTTCCCTCTGCCATCTCTCTTGATTCACTAATATCTAAAATATTAGTCATAAAGATCCTATTTTCCTGACACTTCCAATTTCCACATATATTGCAATACCACTGCAGATCCGAGATTAGAAATTGTATTTTACAACCTGAAACTGAATATTTTTATATGTCAGTAAAATTACATGAGCCTGTTTATATTGTCATCTTCCTATGTAGCTATGATGCACCCAAGGCCTCAAAAGTCTACAGATCACAGACTGAAAATACTAATTGATGTAAACATTGGATATCTTATTATAATTGACCTGGACTGGCTTTATAACCATCTTACCTGAATAATTGTTGTCAGAATATCAACATAGTTACTTTCTGTCTGATACAATTCCTTTGCAACCTGCCATCTTGCAGACTGCTTGAGAGGAAGAGGAGTTGAGTTTTTGGAAGGTCTTGCACAGGATTTTGGTGTTTCTGATGAAGAGATATTCCCAAAAGAAAATAGAGCTTTATTACAATAGAGTCCCTAAAAAAAGCTCATCCTCAAAGGAAAAATTTAAAAAAAAAAAGAAACAAAAAACCAACTTCAGAATTTTTAACTGAAGATAAGTTTGGGGTTTTTTTTAAGTCCTATATTGTAGTTACTAGGGCTCTTTCGAGAAAATAGCTCTCTTTATTACAGCCTACTTATAGAACAACAGGAACATATTCCTCAAAATTAGACTGAAACTAATAAGCCATTTATGGGCAGGTCAATGACTTGACCCAATTATTTGTACCTTATGTAGCAGGAAGCAAGGATTATGTGCTGAACATTACTTATTTATACACTAGTACAAAAGTGCTTTTCTACTTTCACTTTGCCTTGTAAACAATTCTCTCAGCTGCCTACCATCCTTGCATTAGGTGTGTAGCTCAAAATCATTTACTAAACTCAGCCCTTGCACACAACTCTTACATTTCATCCTGCTGGGGGAAGAGGAAAGGCTCAAAAAAGTCAAAAGCTAAAGCCAAGGTGGAGCTGGAACAGTTCATGAGTTTTAAATACTTGCTCATGTATTGGATCTCAGAGACCTACATTGACTTTTTTGATATCAAAGCTCATTACCATAGTTAACAATAGAATAAGTACCTTGCTGTTGTACCTCAAACAAGTATCTGTTGTTTCCACAACAGCACGTTCTGAGACTGACTGCTGCTGTTGGATTAGAAGAAAATTCCCTACCAGGGGTAACAAGAGCACTAGCATCATCTAAGAAGGCTGATCTTCCCTGAATTCCTTCTGAATTATAACTTACAGATTGTGCCTCATTGGGAGCTCTTATGTGATTTGAGTTTGCCTTTTTAAAGCAGTAGCAGCTCTAGATACCTCCTCTATATGATGGATCAGACCTTTTAAAAACACTTGGGGTATCAGCTTTTGACTAACTCAAAATTTTTCAGTTTTTCTCTTCACAAGAACCATGTGCAGAGATATTTAAAACTCTGTCCATTCACTCAAAACCAATTGATGATTTATATTCTTGTGAAGTTTTAGACATGACAGGTTACTGGCACAAACAGTGTGGCCTCAACAGAACATTTCAAAGACCTAGGAGTGGGCCCTGCAGGAATTTTCCCTTTAACTCCTCTAGAAAAGAATCTTTGTCCTTTTTCCTCCAAGTATCCTGTGGAGGGTATTTTAGATGATTTGCTGTTGACTATGCTGCTAATTTGCTACAGATTCCAACAGAGTATTTGAAGCATTTTGGAGTAACACTCAACTGTACTCCCTATTTCTCATCTCCATATCTATTCCTTCAGATATGAACACGGTTACTGTGATGACAAGAAGCAGCTTGGCCTGTGTCTGAACTCTTGACTCCAACTTTTTCCTCCACACTTCAAAAAGGCAAAACCTGGAATTACTTTGCAAATCTGTAGCAGAACCTGTAACATTTCCCTATCACCACCATTCCCACTTGCATGCAAGAGTTATTAAACACTGTAAGTGTGGCTGAATGGAAGGTTTTAGCTCTACCTCCGTTGGCAGTGCTTGACTCTGGCGTGTTGGAAATGTCCAGCAGGGAGCCAATGGAGAGGGAATGCTCAGCTGAGGGGCGTTTCCGAGGAGGGAATGGGGACAGGTCAGTTTCCCTGGTCAGCTGGGCCAGAGTCTCTTTCAAGCGGCGACGTTTGCGGTTGCTGTTGGGAGTGCTCAGGGACAGCAGCGACACCGACTTCTTGAAGTCAGGACTCTCTGACTGCAGGCAAAGAAAACTTCATTCAGTGGTTTTTATCCTCTGTGTCCAGTTCAGCTCAGTGCAGAGATCAATTATTACAGAGATCAACTTCTTAGGGAAGCCGAGGAAAAACAGGTGAAGCTTTTTTTTCCCCTTTTTAAACCAGAAACCGCAGTAGTGTTTTGTTCGACTGAAAGTAAAACCGCTGGGAAGTAGAAAAAGTTTTCCATTCCAAATTAGTATAGATTATCTGGAACTTAAATGCTGATTTAAACCATCTGATCTCTGGCTCCACACATATTATGTTGCATGCTAATTTTACCACCAAAATATGCTGTGCATTATGGGAGTGTTCAACATACCTTCTCAAATAAATACATGGACTCTCCAGCTCTGGCATCCATTTGAATGCTTCCCCAAAACCACTAAAGAAAAAAAAGAAAACACACATTACAGAGCTTCACCCAAAGTTAAAAATATTCCAAATAATCTATAATAGTAACACAGTTGGGATGGAAGATATATTTTCAGAATAAGCCATGTGCTTGCATGTGGCACACACAGTTCTACATAGCAGCAATCTCTAAAGAATTTTCAGCACTAACCTCTTGCTTTACAACATAAAGTTTTTTTAAAGGTTCAAATGGAAGATCTTTTACTGTACTTTCTTCAACCACCAAGTGTGTACACCTTTCATCACCAACTGGTAAATAATGTCCTCCTAGATAAAAAAAAAAAAGGCAAATTAGCAAGAGGAAAGAATATTCTTGTTAGAAATTAGAATCTCACTTAACAGTTCTGTGGCACCTATCATTATGAACTCCACCCCTTTCTTCCCACGGGTTTTCATAAACAACCACCTTGCATTTCTGTCATTTCTTCCATGTTAGCTTTTTCATCATCAGAGAATCCCAGGAAACTTAACATGCAATCCTGAAAGGGAGGAACCTTGAACTGGTTTCTGAAGTTGTCATCAGCTGCAGAGAAATCACTGAAAGAAAGAAGATGCACAAAAAGGTCACTTAATAAGTGACTCGTGAGTATTTAAGTAGAAGCTCACAACATTTCAAGTGAATAGGATGTAAGGTGAAGGGTGAAGGAAAATAAACACCTACATTTCATTCCTTTTCTCCCATGCCTTATAAATCCACTCAGCTTTCACAATAGGAACACCAAGACTTACAGCAATCTACAAAACAGGAAAAGCGTAAGTTGTACCAAATATTTCCATTTAAATTTTTCCCCACATCAAGAAAAATTTGTAACCTTCCTTTTACTTTTCAAGACAGATACTGCAAAAAGTGAATATATTCCTTTGAGAGTCACATCCAACTGCAGCTCCCCAGAGTTAGAATGTATGAATTCAGGAGATCAGATCAATAGCTATTTTGACATTTCCTCCAAAGTGCACCATTTTGTTAGTCTGATATCCTTCATCACTCACAAAAACACAAAATCAAATCTCTGTTCCAGTGGAATATGGGATCTTTCTTCTCCTTTTGATACTTTGTATGAAGAAAAATACCCCATCCTGCTTTTATCAAAGAGAAAGTGACTATTTGAAAGGTAACTGCCATGACTGCTTGAGAGATTGTACAGTTTCTCTACATTTCCTCCTTTGAGTTGGCAGAAAGGAGTATTTGAACAGAAAGTAAGACTTCTCTTCCAACTGCAAGATTATAAAGACAAACAAGTGGAAAAAAAAAAAAAGGCAACATCCTACCAACAATTCAAACAAGGGAGAGTCAAGGGGCATAGACATTGCTACATCATATGAGACAGTACAAAAACCTATAATCTGTTATTTACTTCTAAACTGAACATAAATGTCCCAAATGATTCCCTTTTAGAATCAGAAAAGAAAAAAATACACTCATGTCTGTTTATGCATAAAGGAATATTTGAATCCTCATCCATAACAAGCTAAAAATAATTTTTAAAAGATATGCACCAATTAAGGACTAAAGTTTTTTGCAAGTTACCTCAAAGTTTATTGTTTGGACAGACAAAAGCAAGCATTTGTTCATCACTGTCTTAACTACTGGTAGCGTCAATATTTAACCATTTTGAATCTTGTTATTTACCATACCTGTCTATTTCAAATTTATGTTATTTAGATCTCCCACAGAGACAAAAGCATGCCAAAGCTGAACACCAGACAGAGATGAATTCAACATTACAAGTTATTTCTGTTAGTACAGGAAAAAACAGCAGCTTCTGAGCTGAAGTCCAATGAACAAACAGTCTACAAGAGCCAAATTCCAAAGGTTTCCCTAAAACACCATCTCAAGCTTACATACTCTGAATTTGTCTCCATGTGTTGAGTTTGCCACCAGATGAGTAACTTTTGAGCTAAAGTCCCTTCGAATAATTCCCCCCATATGATGAACCAGGGTCACAAGCTTAACCTGAAAAATGAAGATGAAAAGTTTTCAGGATCTTTTGAAGAGTGAGTTCAGTACAAAAGTGGTTTACAAAGAAAGTTACAGAAGGTTACATTAAATGTCTAGAAATAGAAATACTCTGATCTGTTCTTGAAACAACTTGTTCACATCAACAGAAGATGGCTTATACATCAAAAGAACTATTAATATTTATTTTTAATTCAACATTTAATACAGCCTTGCTGTGTAGCCTGAAGACTATCCAAGCCACTAGTACCCTCACGATCATCATACATAATGCCTTCACCTTTTCACACATGTTAGATTTGATATTTTCCTTGCTGATTTAGTCAATTCTAGATCAAACCTAACTAACCCCAACACCAGGCACAGGCTTCTGGTTTGGTTTTGTGGGGTTTTTTTCAGATGAAGATGCGGAGCCATTTCATTGATTCCCAGATGTCCAGTAGGGAAATTAGATGGCAACCACCTGCTGAAATGGAAAAGCAAAGTGCTAGGGTGTCAAACAAAGAGTAAAGTCCTGCTAGCACAATATCATGACAAGATAACATGCCTGCAAATGCTCTGAACAGAGCTGCAAAGACTTACTTGGCCATTCTACCACCTGTACAAAAAAAAGGACACTACTGGGTAAACATCTTACCTGAAGCCTCAGCTTACAAATCTTTAAGCCCTATTGAATTAGGGCAGTTTAATGTCACTCAACAACAAAGTGACCAAAAATGACACAGATAAAATGACCTGAACAAAGTCTTGTTCCCATCCTCAAATATCACTGCCTCTGGACTTGCAAAAAAACCAAAAGAACAAACAATTCACTCTCCCCATACAAGCTTGAGCTGTGGTTAAACCCTATGCATGATGGAACAGAAGAGTATCTTGAAAATATACTTAACATGGTTTTACCAATCCAAAGAAGAATAAAGTACTTACTAATTCATCTTTCTTTCTGAATCCTGTAAAGCACAGTACCAAGTTCATCATACTTGCACAGTACAGTGGACGGCAGGAGAAAGGTAAAGGCTGGAGATAAGAAGAAAGCGCATGAGTTAAAAGCAAACTACTCCCATTAAAGTTCTCACATTACCTTTAATACAGTACTATTATTTCTAGTATTAAAAATGCATCAGACACTAGTCCAGGTCTATATATTCAGCTATACCTTAGCTCCAGGCCTGCTGAAAAACTAACTAGAGCATCCCCAAATCCTACATGTAGCACTCCACCCTTTTATTTCCTCCCCAGTCCATCTGCTCTACATCACAACTTTTGGAAATATAAAGTCATTACTAGAAAATCATTTGTATGGTGCCATTCCTAATGGCACAATCCCAACTGGTGATCAACAACTCCCACAGCTACAGCAGCAATTGTAGCCTCATCACTGTCTGCCTGTGCTCTCTCACTATGTGCGAGATTCCAATGCAGCATTAGAAACTTGCTTTGCTTAAAGTTCTCTTGCTAGGAATGTTTCTAACTGATTGGAAAAGCAGGAGAGATTTTAGTGTGAGCTGTTAGAAGTCCCTGCAGCAGGGAGCTAGTGATGTGATTTCAGCAGGAAGCACACACCTCTCCTCTCTGTGCACAGTGCAGCACGACCGGCGGCCCGATGACTCGGCAATCGGCCTTGCAGAGGTTGCTGAAGATGGGAGTCTGGAAGTCTGACACAACGAAGATGGTCTCAAATTCTGGGGAATCAGAATCTCCCAGCTCTTCTATCGTGTCTGTCTTGATGCAGGGCATTTTAATTTCCTTTATGCACAGAGGTGAAAGGAAAAGCATTACTCAGGCACAAGTGTAAAATTCAACTGACGTTTATTTTGGACCATTAGAAAAATGTGTGATTCATATTTCAGAGACAGAGTTAGGATTTGTGAAAGCTGAATGCAATGCACTCTTCTCTAGCACAAGCATAGCTATGAACTGCTGCATGCTTTAAGACTGAATGTCGAAGTAATTCCTGCTTTTGAAGAATCAGACTTCTGGTTGCTTCAGCAGTTTACATATCAGTTCACACTGATAATGTAGTATTGGAAGCAGCTAGATAGAAAAGACACCCTAAGCTCAAAAGATAAATGAAATTTCAGATTGTCAGAACAGCTTAGGGTACTTTGGGATGCTACTAAAAAGCAGCATCCAGTTTGCAACAGCAAGCTCCACACTGCAGAACATCTACACAACAGAAACAGATTTTGTTCATTGCTTGATATTTTTAAGGGGTTAAAAAATTTGGTCCATTCCAATTTCAAACATTAGTTCCAAACTTTATCTCTTATGTCTTTCACATCAAGAAACAGAAAAGCCTTTCTTGCACTTTAGTTTAAATGCAGTTTTCAGTTGAAAGAGAAGTCCATTGACAATTACAAAGGCAGTTCATAGCACAAACTCATGTGTGACTGAATACAAGCATGCAGTTGAACGTCCCCGTGGAGATTTTGATGCCCCTGTTAGAAAACACCACTAGGAAAGAGCTGCAAGTATTACTCCATATTTTTAAAAAGTGCTAATTTTGATGAGCTGTGACACCATCAGAACCATTAGCATACATTAAGACCATTATGCCCAATTAACAGAAATTAAAGTGTGTGCACATCTCAGGCCCAGTGAAGTGGAACATGCTGCATGCAATTACGTGTGCTGAATTGCATGACATACCATATGAATAACACTTTTTATTAGTTTTTCTTCTGATTTATCAGGACTACTTTCCTTTATCTTTATAACAGGTACTTCCATTATCTTAATGGTCTGTGGAAGAGGAGAACTTTAGTACAGAAGCAAATTGGTTACTACAAATCTGAAGGCATAACATGTCCTTCCAGTGACTGTTTTATCTCAGGCCCACATACCTCCAAGGCTTTCAGAAGCTCCTCACGTTTCCCTGCTTCCTGAACCAAAACCACTCTTGTTTCTATTTGAGGCATTTCTTCTGCTTAGAGAGAAGCAAGGATAATGTTTGTATTTGAGCAGAAAAATCCATGTTATGTCTAAATCAAGCAATAATGTCAAAAAGAACACAGGCAGGCAGTAGCCTTTCAGGATTCCTTATCAGGAACAATTCTGAAAATAAATGTTATTTCAAGAAGAGTGTCCTTTAATTAAGGCATACCAAATTGACTTAAAGCCCAAACTTTCTAATATGAGGTGAAACAAGAATCTGCAATTCATGACCAGTCAAATCAAGGAGTGGGGAGGAAGAAAGACAACAAGCAAATGAAAACCCCCCAAAATTATATTCTTTTAGCAGAATTAGGTACCAAGATTTGCTGGAAAATAGGCAGCTGGTGTCTTTTCTGGTTTCTGTGTTCCTGACTGACAAGGTTCATTACTTTCTTGGTAACTGAGCAGCTACCAGGAATATCAGAACTGAAATTAGATGCCTTGTTCTTTTTTTCCATGTATTCATAAGCCTTCAATATATTAGGAGGAAAAACAAGTGTTGCCTCCACGTCATTTCCATCAAGAGGCCACCAGCAGATTTTGGCTACTACCTTGGAGGACAACATTGGTGGCTGTTTTTTAATTTCAAGATTTGTTCTTGAATGAATTTGGGGCTCAAGACTATTAATCTGTCCCCCTGTACACAACAGAGCAGCTGCAGTTTCCAAACATTGGTGTCAAAATGTCACCTGGAGTGATTTGTTCCACAGAAGAGGCATCAAATGGAACTGACAGCTTTCTGTACAAGAGCCAGAAAATTCAATCAATCTGGGCTGTAGCCCCAAATTTTTTTAATGAAAGGATTCCAGATCAACACCCTTTTCCCTACTGTACATACAGTACAGCTTGTACATATTGGACATACAATTTTGGAGTTCAAAGTGCTTCTGGTTTTTCAAAACTACTAAATACCAACAAAGTAATCAGTCATTGCAGAAACAGAGTAGCCTTAAAATAAACTTCCCCCATTACCTTCAACATCCAGAACAGTTGCACGGAATGCATTCTCTTTGGAGGTTTCTATAATTTTGGAATCAAGAACAGAAGAATCAGCCAAGAGGCTCCTCCCAGTTTCAGACACCAGAGTACTGCTGTCAGCCATGATTATTATGCCTCGTTTCTTTCTTCAACAGCTGGAAGGTGGAGGGGCCAAACTCAGTTACAGGTGCAAAAAGCTCATTGTAAGAGTCCTGTGACCAAGGCTGTCAGAGGTGACTTCAGAAAACAAAACATTCAGGCTCTTACTGAACTCCCACTCACACTGATAGAGCTGCTCTGAGAGAGAATCCAGAGTAACACAGTTGATAGAAAGGACTGACAACAAAGCTGTTCAGAAATGGTTCTGAAATTCACCTGCAGAGAGGGAGCTTCAGCTCTGAGCACAGGCAAGCTTGAACTCAAGTGCTCCTTTAAAAAACCTGAACCACAAAGCACCAAACTAAAAGCACTTGTTTCTTTCAGTGACAAACTATTATAAGCTACAGCTGAGACTAAAATTAGCATTGGAGATTTGAAACATTAGCAGAAGAATTAGGGTAAGCATAACATCTTGCTAAAATCTGATTTTTCAGGTGAACTGGCTGTAGATGCTGTGGTTAGAAATGAGCACCCAGAGAGCAGAACCAGGATTATTTACTCTTAGAAAAATTTAAAAAGCTTGAGAGTCTCTGCCAAGTTGATATGCATATATATGTCTAACTGCATGGTCTGGTCTACTGTCCTGCATTAACTGGGACAGAGCAGAAGGACCCTTTCCTCATCAGATAAAGTCCTTCTCTCTTCTCAAACAGAATGGATCTGTGCTCTCCTGCCCATCAGACTTACTGGAAAGGCAGAATCCTCAACCCTCTCATTTTCTGGGAGCTGCCTGCCCAAATCCTGCAGCACAGATTGTCCTGAGACACCTGCCCAGCACACAGCACGTTTTCTCTCACACACCAGGCCAGCAGGGTGCAGCTCCTGTGATTCATCACACACCCAGATTTCAATGTTTGCACGGTGATATCAGGAGTTACCTGGAGCAGCAACTGCAGCTGCACTGCTGGCAGATAATAACCCTTTGTAGGGCTTCAACTGAAACTGTTCTTGTGACTGTAAATGCCCTTTTAAAACAGCAGCTACTCAAATACCACACTGGAGCATTGTCTGAAAGACTCCTGAGGTGGTAAAACCCCTAGAGAACAGCACATACTGTTTTTCAAACTGTGTAATCACCATCCTATTAGACAGCAAAGTCAGTCAGAAGACAAAAAGCAAAGGGCACTTTGGCAAACCAAAGTGCAGCAATCCAGAAAAGGCTTTATCTTCCAGTGATCACATCTGGGAAATGTGAAAAGGATTCAAGTCTTCACAGTGCACAAATTCCTAATACAGTGATGAGCAATAATCAACACTTCAAATTATTGTTATTCTAGACATATTCAGCTGCCAGACTTGCCAGCTGAGGTTCAATTTCCAGGTCACACACAGCTGTGCACACCCACGGCATTGAGTTTCCCAGGCCTCAGTCCCAGTCACCCTCCTCATTTTTCACAGAGCAAGAGAAGAGAGGAACCTCAGTCCTAAAGAGCCTTTGGGGAACCATCTGGCCAGAATGTTACAATGTCAGCACCAGGAGCTGTTATACAGTTACCAGGGGTTTTTTGGCCGTGGTGGAGGGAAGTATAATCCTGGCAGGTTCAAACCATGGTGTAAATAATGATTACCACAAGGACAATTACAGGTAAATTCAGAAGAAAACAAGCCCTCCAGTTAAAGGCACAACTAAACTTAAATCCCAGAGATTATTTCTTAGAAGTCTGAGACATCAATATGGTTGTTATTATTATACCAAATAACATGTATATGAGCTCATAAAATATGCAATGAGCTTCATTGCATGTTTGAAAAAGCCCAGACTTTAATCTGGGCATTGATTTTCTTCATGGATTTTCCAGTTTATTTATTTCTGAGGTTCCATCGTGGGTGTACTTAAAAATATTCCTTGTTTCAATGATCATATAATAATAATATTTGTCACTAGACTTAGAGACTGAAAGTGCCAGGACACAGAGGGGAACAAACAGCACACACAGACACGAACACAACAGTTTTCCCCTCACACAAAGAGTAAAAACCAGAACACCATAACTACAGGCTTCAGGCAAAGCTAATACCCCCACGGCACCACTCAGAAATGACCTCCCAACCATTTGTGGAAAGCCTGAAGGACACAAAACACCCACAAACCAAAATATGTTGGTTAAAGCGAGGAAAGGACAGTAAACACCTCCCACGTTTCCCACTTCCCTCCCGAGGAACCACCCAGGAAGGTTCCCGAGCCCTCTGCAGGGAAGTGGCCGGGGACAGGACAGGACGAGGGTCGGCCACAGCCTCTCGCCTCACGAGCTGGCAGGTGCCGG
>VXBB01043981.1:924887-938913 GCA_013399915.1 Illadopsis cleaveri
GGGTGTCCCCGGGTCGGTGGCATCGCGTGTGCGGCGGGCCGGAGCTGGGGCCGGCCCCGCAGCACCGGGCGGTCCCCCATGCAGGAGGAGAAGCGGGTTCGTGTCCCTCTGTAACGCGCTGGCTCCGCGGCGACGGCGCTGCCCGGGGCTCCTGGCACAGCCTCAGCGCATGGGCTCGGTCTGGTGTGTGACTTGCCGGCTCTTGGTCAGGAAAAAAGAATTAGTGGGTTTTAATCTGATCCGTTACGTATGCCTTAGGGAAACATATGAAGCTCTTCCAAATATTAAACTGCCTTGGAGTCTTATTAGTAAAGAAAATTCTCTGAATATTGCTTTTTGTCACAAAGCAGTTGCCACTTAATGATTTCTCTCTTATTTTCTGCCGGTGTTTTTATGCTGACGTGAAACAGAACAGAGATGACAAAATTTCTGATAATGGCTTTAGCTGTGAAGTTTGTTTTCTTCTAATATTATCAGATCTTTCACAACAACTGATCACTCATGGACAGGACTGATGTTAGGCCCGACGTATGTCAAAATTGAAAGTTTTGTTGATTTTAATTTCAGTTTACTGAATTGTTTTGAAATGTCCAAAAGCTTGTATTTTAAGCAGATGATGATCACTTCAAAAAGAGATTAAATGAGTTAGTGGCCAGAAGGCTTATGAATGGACTAGATGGGAATGTACCTGCTGTGTTCATGCAGTAAGGGTGGATAGTGGGAAGCATGAGGACAGTGTCCAAACTTGTATTTCTGCCTGAATAGCTTCTCTGGTTGTCACCTTTGAAGTCAGAGACTGGAACTAAATGGATCATTCTTCTGATCTCCTGGGACATCTTAGGTCCAGTTGTAAGGTTGAATCAAAGCATGCCTCTAGGATGAAATGATAAAACCTATTTGCTGTACAGATAAAACCTGGTCACTTGTAGATCCTCCTGTATGATAGGAAAATTATGCAATACAATAGCTTAAGTTCTGCAGTAAAATCTATGGCTTGACATTCACTTGCCCCATGTTTTAACTCAAGTGACTGAACTGCAGGTGCTCATCTTGCCCAAATTCATTGTTAAGTAGGGACAGAAGGGCCATGGTGCCTGCCCAGCATGCTGCCTGCAAAACAGTGTCATGGTTTGTCCAGGAACACTTGAATCAAGGCCAGAACCTCTGGCTGAAGGAGACCTCACTTTAGAAAATGGTATGACTGTGACTATATATATGTTTATTGCTGCTGCCTCAGCTACACATTCAGTTTGTGTGGTGTGTTGGGCGTAGATGCATTCTGGTGCCTCTAGCTTTGAGGCTGAGGAGTATCTCTCTTGAGATATTCTAGAGGTCATAATCCCAGGAGGAGCTGGCAGGACAAAGCCTGGTGGGTGCCAGCTGGAGCAGGCTGGTGGCAGGGCTGAGGTGTCCACATCTGCCTCACTCTCTGGGGCAGGGAAGACTTTGTTAGGGGAAAGTGGTAATTTCTTAGTTATTTGCATCTCCGGCCTTAGAAATAAGAACTTCAATAGTGAGAAAAACTGCTAAGCAAGTAACAGTTCCTGTAACATCACTTGCAAACCAAAGGAACAAGTGAGTTTCACACAGAAGTGTGAAGGAGGTGAGTTTTTAGAGGTGCCCCAGTCACACAGCAGGTGAGCCTTGGGGCATTGGTTTCTGGAGAGAAAGAGAAGGTGCTTTCCAAGTGTTCAGAAGTCTTTGTATCACTGAGGCAGCACAGTCGGGAGTAAATGACTGTCATTAGGAAGGAACTCTTGTGAGCCGAAGGTAGGATTGTAAAAGTTGAGCTTGTGTATTTACTTTGTTAGGCAGCTTTTGTGTGTGTATATATATAATAAAGCGTATGTCCTTTCCTAGAGCTCAGCTTCCTCTTTCTTTCTCTATCAGCTGTTTCAAGGCCAAGTGGTTTAATATTTCTCTCAGTGTGGCTGTTGAACTTTCACCCACTTCTGAATGTATTTCAGCTTGCTGTTTATTACTTTGCTTTATAGATCTGATAGCCAACAGAAATACATTTCTAATTCTAAAATCTCTGAAATGTACTTTTCCCCCACAAACGTCACGTGCTTCAAATAAATTAATTGTCTTTTGCTTGTTTTGAAACGGGTTTGTCAAGACTCTGATTATTAAGTGTGGCCATTTCTTGTTAGGCATAATGTGTTTGTTTGCTCAGTGCATTAATAATCACTGTGAATAAAACACAATAGGGCTGTCACTGGCTTCCAGCATACTAATGATAAGGTTTTTACATTTGCATGTAGAGTTTTGTCCCAGTCAGCTATAAATTTCTTTGCAAGCTTGGGACTGAGTCAGTGTCCTGGCTCAGTGTGACACTCCCAACAAGTATAATCAGGTGGTTTAAAAAGTGTGTAATGTTTATAGGGCAGTTTCTTTAAGTAGGTTTCAAAACATACTACAGAAGGGAACTGATACTGCTAACCTAGTCTTAAACTGGAGGGAACAGCGGTAGGAAGAGCTGGAGTGCTTATCTGAGGTCACAAAAATTCCAGAGAAGGAGCTGAAAACAGAGATGACTTTTCAGAGTATCGTTCCTGTGCCCTCTTTAATGCCCTGAAAAGAAAACAGAGAAACTGAGACTTTTATAATATTAAGGAATTGATGTGAAAATGCTTACAAAAGAAAGGGGAATTTGCCCATCACCTGTCTCAAACTGGGGCATGGTAACGTTTTTACATAAAACTGTGATACAACACAATTTGAGATTAGAAATTAAAAACTTTTATACATACATATATATACAGGTACATCAGAACTCATCTTCACTGAGATGTGGGAAGACACATAAAGTTAATTACGGGATTGAGCCATAGACTTAACCATTGTCATTTTTTCAGTTGGTGTCTATTTAGAAGTGTCTAGAGCAACACTTGGTAATTCTGCCGTAACAGCAGTATTGATAACACGTGTTTTTCACTTCTTCCTCTAACCACTCTTCCTTAGAGGAGGAAGAAGAGCAGCACATGTTTATTCAAGTCCTTTGAAATAAGTTATTTCTGAACACCACTGTCAAGACACTTGCTGTTCTGGTGCATGGCAAGGAAAGAGGGAATTTTTTTGGAATTGGTACAGCTGTTAGCAAAGGTTTGGAAGGGTTGGCATAGAGGCCATCAGATAGATGCTTATGGAAGAAGGCAGACAGCTGTACAGGGCAGCAAACTTCTCATCAGCCAAGTGTTTCCTTTGTGCTTCTTCTCCACTCACTTTTGGAATAAAATCAACCATGGGATATCAACATTCAGGAGTAAAGAAAACAGTGTTAGTTCTTTCTAATATTTTAATTTCTCTCTACCCACATATTTCAGAGTGTGTGACTTCTGGACTGATGTAAATCATAGTTGTAGGCAGTGAAGTAAGTTGTTGACGGTTTTGCATGCAAGAACAGTTTTAGAATTGATTTACAGTAAAACAATTTTTTAATTATGCCAGGTAGATCTCACAGCACTGACACCTGAGCAGAAACTGAACCACACTGTAAGGCCTTTTTGCAGGAGCAGATAACTTATGTTGCTATAAAAGCAAATCCTCATGGTTGAATAGGTACATGCACAAAACTTTACATTAAAAAGTAATCTAGATTTTGCTCCTAATTAATAATCTGAAAGACAGTCTTCTTGTTTTCTTTTTAGTTCTGAAGGAAATTCATAAAACTAAGAGCTCTTGTCTTTGAAAACTGTCTTTATCTAATAGTATTCAAAAGACATATTCTTTAAGGGGCAACAAGACACTTGCATTGAGAAATCTTTTTGTCAGATCACCTTTAAACAGGGTAAATTGCCCAAAATACACAGAAAACAATATGTTCCACACGCAGCTAAATGTGGAAATGATCCTGTTTGTTTTTCACTAATCTGTTACTGACTACAGTCATTGTCTTTAGCGTTTTGGTCTCTAATGTTTATGGAAGTGTCGTTTTCAAAGCAATGCCAGAACTGACTATAGCGTCTGCATCTTTTAAGGTAGGAAGTTGAGTTTTAGACAGTTCAGCCTTGCAGTTCCAGCATCATCACTCGGTTGAGTCATGAGAGAGATTTGGCTTGGTCCCAAGGAGTGCTGGATGTAGAAAGCCGTAGCTGTTTGCCCAGTTCCTGATCCCCCCCAAAGGCTGGAAGGTCAGTGCAGGACCGTGGCTCTGCCAGGCTGGGAGGGCACTGCAGGGAGCAGCTGATGCCTCTGGGGTGTTGCCTTTGTGCGACCTGTCGCAATAATTCCGTGGCTAAAGGGCAGAGCCACGGTTGGCCAAGGAAGTCATCTGAGGACAGAGAGTCCCCATGTGCTCAGTAGCGTTAGAGGTTACTGGACACTTGCAGCAAAAACTTTTGGGTTACTTTTATGCAATACAGAACACATGATGAGTATGGAATTCAAGTCCTTGAGGGCCTGAGTTTTGTCATGAAATTATCAGCTGAGGAGCCAGTAGAAGAATCCATATAATTTAGGGACAGATATTGGTGGTTAAAGGTGAAGTAATGGTGCCTCACTGGTGCTGTGCTTTGTTCATTCTGCCCTGACTCCTTTCTTCATTTACTGAAAAATTTCTCCTACATCAATTAAGTCTTTCAGTATCTGGCACCCCATATCAAAGAATTTATCAGAAGGAAGGTGTCAGTCTTGAACAGTTCAGTCCCTAGGGAGTGCCTGCATCGTCCTTACCTTAAAATCTCAGTCATGGGAATGATCTGGTGAAAGAGAAGGAGATTTTGCTGAAGTGGGAAAACTTGCAGCTGTGACCCAGAGCGAGGCATGTGCTGTGCCTGTGGTTGGCACAGCAGTTCTGGGCCAGTTGCCCGCAGGCTTTTCATCTTTATACTTCTTTATATCTTCTCTTTCTTTCCTGTAGTCTCTTTACTTCCCCCTTTTCCTTATGCTTTCTCTTCCTTTCCGCTGGCTTTTAGTATTACAGCACTGTCTGCTCTCCCTTTTCACCAGAGAACATCTCCCCTCCCCTCCCCCATGATCCCCAAATATATTGAAGTGTTACATTTGCTAACCTGCAGCAGTCCTGCAGATTGTAACTGGAAGTGTGGTAAAAGTCACAGCCACCAGCAAAGATCAAACCCATTGTTGCTGACATGAGATGAGCAGTTCCAGTTTTATATCTGATTTAAGGCAATCCAGCTGCTGCCAAAAGAGCTGGTCCCATCCTTTCCCCTGCTCCCTCTTTTCTGCCTTGGGGTATCAGTAAGGTGGTGACATGGCTGAAATTTAGTGTTTCTCAGGTTCTGAGCTGGTGCAGCCAGATCGTGCTCTGAAGCTTCCAGTGGCACCACAAGAAAGGTGCCAGGCAAGAAGAACAGGCATCAGGATGGGCAGGGCTGTCCTTTGAGTGGCAAGGCACTCCTAGAGGAGAGTAGCCAACCACAGGAGTATTAGTACAGACTGCTAAGACACGATAGTTTTTTGGGGTTTTTTTTTTATATTTAGAGAGAGGAAAAGAAGAAATTTATTTGTGAGAACTTTGGACAAGATGGGCTCTTTGCCAGCAAAAAGTGCAGTCCTGAGGCGTTGTAAATAACAAGCCAATAGCCAATTAGGCAGATTGACTAACAGGGAATCTATCTGATAAATGCTTGGCAAAAACCTGCCCATGTCTGATAAATAATTAGGACTGTTGCCTTTGTGCCCCGATGTAGAAATCATGTCTTCCAGGTTTATGGATTCTTGGAAAGAATGGTCTATTCTAGGAGAAATAGGCATGAAAGGGCATGGCAGGCTGCAGATGGCCAGGGTGCTCTGTGATTTGAAGAACAGGGCAAAACACTTCTTGGTAAACACCACTAACTAGCCTTGAAACCAAAACGTTCTGATTCCAGGGAACATGTGGTAATCTTGTCTACAAACAATGCAAACTGAAGTGGGAGAAAACAAAAATGAGATGTCTATTGCAGCACAGTTAGGCTAAACAACATCTACAAAAACATTATTTTCTTCAGCAGTATTTCTAGAACTGCTTCCCAGTGGTTACCTCCCCTGGGAACTTCCAAAGGGTACAGAGAGGATCAGACCTTTATGTGGTTACATCAGTGGCAGCCCAACAATTTGTAGACCAAATTATTAATAGATCTGTTGCTCTTCAGATTTCAAAACAGTCCTGGGGTTTCCTGTGGGAATTTTAAGTAATGGTGGGAGAAAAACACGGGCTGAAACTCAGAGATACAAACAGCCTTGTGAATTCAGCATTTCTTCCTGCTGGGTGAATATTTTGTGTTTCTTCTCCCAGAAGTATGCAGTATATTGCAGTATGAAGAAATGATTTTCCATCCAAAAAGCAGCAAACATTTTAGAACTTGTATTCCTACCAAACCATCTCAGCAGGGTGATGTTACCACAAGTTAAAGCAAAAAAAGAAAGTAATTTTTTTTTAATTCTTGTTTTGGAAGTGGATTCCTTTCCCAGGTCACGTAACAGCCCACTGTATTTGGTATAAATGTTGGGGGTTTTTTTAAATATCAAACTTTAAATATCAAACTTATCAACCTTTTTTCTACAGCAGTCTGCAGTGGGAACTGTGCAGGGCCTTTTCTGTACAGAACCTGGATGAAAGCAAGTATTTCAATTCTTTTAAAATTCAAACTAATTAGGACAGGGGAAAAAATTACATGCAAGAGATTGTGGCTGTAAGATCTTTGGAAGACAGAATGCTGAGCACTTCAAAGCTTGCTTTTATTCTGGAGGGGCGTGTTCAGATTTTGTATAGATTAAACTGGCAACCATCTGTTCTTCAGCAGGTGAATGTGGTTAGACCAGTACCTGGGTGACCCTGCTCACCCCGTGTCAGCATCTTGAATTCTTTGTAGCAGGCTGCACTGCACTGGTGGGGCTGGCAGAATTCACACTGCAAAGCGGGCATGTGCAGTAAAGCCCTATACAGCAGGACACCTCTTGTTCCAAGTATTTGGTACCTGGACATAAAATGAAAGGTCCCAGCTGACAGTTTTCCTAGTGGTAGTGTTCCTACAGGTCTGTGTTAAGTATATGTGTTAATTTTATCTCCCAACTCCATTGCCTTGACTGAGAAAGTTGTACAAAAGGCTTCACTGGTTATCCAGTTTCTGAGCTTAAAGGGGAAGGACCTCCACTACTTTTTCTTTTAAATGGTCAGTCTGAACACTTCAGTTCTGTGGTCCTTTGGCTGCCCTTTTGCCACCCCTGGTGCACCATCCAGGGCATGGGAACAGGTATGCACTACAAATAGTGAGCAGATCATGTGTGGGGAGCAGGCCATGACCACTTCAAGTGGAGGAGTGCCTTGAATCCCAGTAGTTACTGCTAAGAGAAACAGGTTTCTAATCAAGTCAGGGCAAAATTTTAAAAATAAACATGAAAATAAAAGTCCTGGATAGCTACAGGGGATAAAATCTGTCCCCTTCTACCATAAGGAGACAGAAGGATCAGATCATTCTTCAGTTTCACAGTGTTTTAATCACACAAAAAAGCAACACATTTGAGTCTCTGGGGTTGGAAAAAAGTGTCATTAACCTACTGTTGTTCTTGACTAGTTTTTCAGATCCCTCCCAATTCAGCAGGACAAGCCAAAAACCACCATTATATTCCTTTAGGACTGTTCGTGTTTCCAAATTTCTTTGCAGTCCTTGGGAACTTTTCTTAATTTACAAGTAGAAAGACTTAGGCTTTGCGGTGGAACAAGAGAAATAATCTGCATTTTTGATACTTTTCCACCAAAAGACATAGTCTGTGCAGTATTGCCCTCTGCTGGCACCAGTCTGAGGAGCTTCATAGGTCCCCTAGTGGAACATGAGGTTTGTCCCCTTCCAGGGCATCTTTCAAAGGATCCGAGTGCTCGTTCATGGTTGTGATCCATGAAGTGTTCATGGTTTAATTGCATTTTTGCAGAAAATCTTTTATGGGCAGCGTTTTGTTTTAATACAGCTTTAAAAGCGTTAGAGGTTCTTGATAAAATTCCATTTTCCAGTGAATATTGTAAGAATCATGCAGGACCTGCCCTTTGAAGGCAGTTGTATCACACACCAATGTGGCAGTGTATGATACGCTCTGAAGTAACAGAAATTTCTTTCCTTCTTCTTTTCCCCCACTAGTGTCACCTGATTCACTATCTGAGACTCAGCCATCACTTGATAGTTCTGAATTATTTGATTTGCACCTTTGACAAGCTGAAGTCTGTGTCCTCTGAAGACATTAAAATCACAGATGCAGTTTTTGACGGCGTGGAAGTGAGAGTGTTTGAACCTCCTGCCGAGGGAGATGAAAGCCTCAGGCGCGGCGTTGTTTACATCCACGGAGGGGGCTGGGCCTTGGCAAGTGCAAGTAGGTGTCTGCCTGTAATTAAATGGGATTCCAGTCTGTTTCTCTCCTAGCAGGAAAAGCCAAAAGCTCTTCTTCCTGCCAGGAATGGCACTTTTGCTGAGATGTACCTGGATTCAGCAGTGACTGTCTCCACTCTGGTGGATGAAGTCTAAGGAGAGGGGAACAAAAATATCATGAGCACACAGCAGAAGTGCATATCCTATCTGCATGTGAGCTGTAAAATGACCAAAAGGTTAATTTTGTTGCATCCTGAGAGGGAAAAATAGGTTATTAATTAAATTTCTGTGATGCCTGGATTTGCTGCTTGGGCCAGTCCCCCATTTTCTGAGGTAACGTGCAAAAGTCAGTCCTTGGTGATCAGGTTCCAGCTACATATAAGGAAATTATGTGGGTTTTCCCCATTTTCAGAGAATAATTAGCAGAAGACTGAGCTGATCTACACTGCATGCAACAGCCTTGCTAGTGTTGGATTCTTAAATAACACCTACCTGGGAATACACACTGCTGAGCACAGACAGGAGGAGTGTGGGGGAAATCGGCTGGCTCCTCTTTGGGTTGCTCCTTAGGGACTACAACCACCACTGGCATAATTACCTTGAAATTTAATGCTGATTACTCCATTAACTTGGAAACTACAAACATGATCAGAGGAAGTGAGGTGCAGCTATAGGCAGTGATAAGGTAACCACTGATTGCTTCCACATTTTACAGGAGGAAAACAGCCTTGGGAGACAAAGGGCATGTGGTTCCTCTGGCTGCTCTGAGATCCAGATCTGAGAAGAATCTTTCCCTTTTCCTTCCCCATTGTTCCATAAACCCCTGATGCATTCTACAGCTTCCTCTGCAGAAAAAGAACATCAGTGGATTTTTACAAAATTATATGAAACACAGACTGTATTGATTGCATTTGGGCTCTGGATGTACAAATCATTTAGACCGTGATTTGAGTGAGATTTAGGTTTCTAAACAACTTTAAAATGTGGCCTTCACATGCCTTTGGAAATTCCAGTCTCTTTGTCCTGTAGTTAAACATTTTACTCCTCTTCCTACAGAGGATTTGTGCTTGTGGTATTATTTGAGATGGGTTTCTTAGCCCGGCCTATTGGATATTTGTTAACCTCCTGCCTGCATCATTTGTTCTGTAATAGTTTGCATATGACTCTTGCACAAAAGTTTATATTGAATTGCTGCACTTTGTCAGGATGATTATAGCTTGGCTTTGTCACATGTATCCCTGAGTCCAAGGTGCAGAAGTTAATGACACAATTGCTACACCTAAATATTAACTTCTAAGAGTGGATACTTTAGAAAACATATAATGTCCTATATTTTATAGTACTGGGAACCAACAATTAAGTAACTGGAAAGGAACAAAATTAAAGACAATCAGTCCTCTGATAAATAGGATAGCTGTGATTAATCCTCCCTTAAATGAGTAGCTCAGCTGACATTAATAGGGCAACTCATTTGAATGAAAGCAATGCGTGCTATAATAAAATGAACCACAGGCAGTGACTCACACAGCAGTAACTCTCTCTGGATGTTAATGCCCCCAAACCACTGGGTACTTAGATTTTGGCCAATGGAGAAAATTGTGATAGGTGGGTGAAATGACATGTCTGAAGTCACCAAGAACCAGATGAGGAAGGAGGCATTAGTCTGCAGGATTCTGAAGGCATAAATTACTTTCCTTGTGCTATACTATGGATTTGGCACTTGATCAGTAGCAGACTGATCTCATTTACTTTGCTTATATCTGTGTGATGGCTTGTACGTTTTCTGAGAAGGCTTAGGGACAGCTTTGTGACTATTGACTCACATGTCCCTAACACCATGTCCTTCCCTTCCAGGAACAAGCCTTTACAACAATCTCTGCAGAATCATGGCTGAATCTCTGAATGCTGTTGTTGTCTCTGTTGAGTGAGTAATAAAACTGATCAAGTGTTTTTTTAGGTATTAGAAATATGTAACAGTTCTTTTAGCTTCTCCTTCACTAGTGACTTCTCTACAAGGCTTTAACTTGGACAGTAATTTTCTATACCAGTCTGGGACCTTTATCATTTTAAAATTGCAACAAGTTGGAATGCTATCAGAAATTCATTTGGGTTTCTATTTATTTTAGAATACACTGTGGGGTCTGGCAGTTTCCTGCTGCTCTCGCAGTCTCCCACCGTTCCAGTCCTCTCTTTTAAGCCTTGTGCTTCCCTCAAGAGCAGAAGACTGCCAGACAACAGAGAAGCAGGGCTGCTTTTTTAACATATTGAATAATTCCAAGGCAAACAAACCTCTTGACTAGCTAAATACATTACCTAGACGACTCCAACTTGATTGGTACTGTTCCCATCTTTATTGTCAACTTCAATATTTTCTTTTGCAAACCCAACCACTTGATAAAATTACTCAATTTTCCCACCTGCAGTTCATTACATACCAAGCTTTGGGATCTAATTGCAACTTAATTACATGGAGTTGATGTTATTCATTTAATGCTTATTATATACTTTAAAGGGTTGAAGGGTTTGGTTGGTTTTTTTTTTTCTTACTGTTTTGATTTTTATTATTAGAAACAAGGAAAACTGCAAAAGCAGCTATTGGTTATTCCAGACAAGCAGCAATCACAATATTGAAAAGTTCCTTATTATTCCTTTTCTGATTTATGCTGATATCATTCTGCCTATTGCTCTGAGTTACCTCTTCTCCTTAATCATTATATCCTTCAATCAAGGTGTTTGTATTCAATTAGACAAGTCTAATTAGATTCCTTGTTGGTCTAATTGCACATCTCACTTTCACAAGCTATGCACAGTTTACTGTTACACAGTTTTGCAAGGAGCTCCCAAAGGACACTCTCAGATTCCTGTATATACAAGATACAGATTGGTTTCTGACAGCAGGTCACAACTGGAGTTTGAAAGTTGTAATCTTAAGTTTTAAATTTATTCTGCATATGAAACTTCTTTAGCTTACAGTTTGAAGATGTTTTGATACAGAGAACTGAATTTTGTTTCTCTAGGCTCTACTGAGAAAATGTAAAATCTGTAGTTTGAAAAGCTGAAAACTTTGCTTTGTACCATAAGGCCCAGTAACAACTCTTGGATGTCAAATTATTCAGTAAATACAGATTTCTCCTGTACTGTTACTTAGAAGCTGAGAAAGCCTCATGTCTGTGATTCAGCTGCTGCCTCTTCCTGGCTGTTTGCTCTCTCTGTGCCTCCATCCCCACCCTGCCCAATGGGTGCATTCTGCTCCTCTCCTTGATAAAGGAAAGGAATTATTTTATCTGTTGCATTGGAGAAAATTGGAATTACTTAATTTCTTTGTTATTGTTCATTTCATGGCACAGAGGGATAGCAAGGTTTATTCTCTCCTGACATCAGTAAAAATTTGGGAAGCAGAAGTGTCGGGCGTTTGGCTCAGCCAAACAGGAGCATGTTGGGTGTGTACAATTTACTCACCCTTGTACTTGTTAAGGTGGGAATTTAGATCAAAACCAGGCAGAGTGTAACGACTCCCTTTCCAAGGATGTTTTAACTATTGATTTTTATAATGCACGATGAAATCCTCCATTGGGAAATCCTAGGAAAGTGCTGCACAATGTTATACTATCTTGGTATTATTCATGTCTAGTAGGTTCATTTTAATTTTTCCAAATTAGAACATTAATTATAAGATTAAGTCTTACACACATATTACACACTTCCTACTTTTTCTGTACTATTTATCCTAACAAAATACTTATTGCCAGTTAGGGTTATCTGATATCACCTGTAAATCCTGAAGGAGAGGTACAATATAAAACATCAGTACAATAAAGCAGAGGTAAGAATTGTTTCTCACCCCTTTTCTTTTGCAGATACAGGCTGGTGCCTGAGGTGTGCTTCCCCGAGCAGTACCACGATGCTCTTCGTGCAACAAAGCATTTCCTGCAGCCTGATGTCTTAGCTGAGTATTCAGTGGACCCCAGTCGAATTGCAATCTCTGGGGACAGTGCAGGAGGGAATTTGGCAGCTGCTGTGTGCCAGCAGGTAACACCCACTGAGTGTTCTGTATTGCACTGCAGCAGCCCAGCCCAGAGAGGCCAACAGGTTCTTTGTGCTGCACCATCACAAGGGGAGGTGCCACCCCTAAAAACAGAATGGTAGAAATAGAGAATCTGCTCATTTTAATTCTGTAAAGTGACTCAGTCACTATTATGAATCACATATGTTGTGATGTGTTGTTGCAGTCACAAGTTGTTATGGACCAGAGTTTAAGAGCAAATAGCTAAATTACTTTTTTTTTTTTTAACCTATTTTGCTGGTGAACTCCTTATTTTTCCAAGTACACATAATTTCTTAATATGGCTGCCTATTTTTAGATAATTGTCTCTGGAAATACGCTGTTATTTCTTCCAAATACAAATGAAGGACAAAACATATAGTAAATGGAGCTTAATTCTTCTGTTAAATTGTCTTCCTGTAGCATTTTGCCATTTTAAGGAAATTTCTTTTGTGTATCTGCAGTTTAAATGTAATCTGAATTTGATCTAGTAAAGAATTTAAAGGAAACCTGAGGCAAGTAATATTTTTCACGGTTGAATGAAATATTATTATTACTAACTTATTCCTATTTCCATAACCATTAGCGATAAGAAAGCAGATACCATGTCCAGACAACTAATTATCATGACAACCTTGCAATATTGAATTAGAGTGGAAAAATTAATAAGAGACAATTACAATAAAAGCTTCAATATTGAGGACTGATAAGCATGATAGTACCACGTTTTGGAAAGAGCATTCCTAATTCGATTTCCTGATGCATAATTCTTTTTAAACAAGATGAGACATGATAGGGCATTGGGTATCTTGTGTAGAATATGAAACAAAGAGTTTGCTGACTCTTCCAGTAAGGTAGTCAGCGGGCACCAAATGTGTAATTAATAGACTCAAATCAAATGCAGGTCGAGTCAGACAAAGGGAGGTGTTTCTGCACCAGGTGAGTCTTTGCTAGAAGAAATTGTGGATGCCAGCAATCTGCATTGGCTGAAAAAGAGAATGAATTAGATCAAATAATGGAAGAGAAATGCATGAAAAGCTCTTAAGAGCAAGAGTAGCTCCTTTGATTCAGGAAATCCTTCTGGTGTCACTTGTTCAACTGGGCACTGTGTTGGAGAAGTGTCACTTTACATGATTTTTTCTTCTTCCTCCCTTCAATAAACTTATGTCAGTGATTTCTATTGGGAACGAGATGCTGGGTCTGCCTGACTGGCCAGCTTATGAGAGGAGAAAAAGATCAGGCTGCTGATACTTCAGAAAAAACCACATTACCTGTATAAGAGCAGAATTCACTCTAGAACTGTCAAATGAACGTTTGCTTTTCTAAATTTCCACATTGACATGTGTTTACCTTCTTTACAATCTTGATTCTGGTCTGTGTTTTTCGCACAGCTTAGCAAAGATGAGGATTTGACTGTCAGGCCAAAACTGCAGGCCTTGATTTACCCCGTCCTGCAGGCCTTCGACTTCAACACTCCCTCCTACCAGCAGAACATGAACATGCCCGTGCTGCCTCGCTACGTCATGGTCAGCTACTGGATCGACTACCTCAACGGCGACTACGGCCTGGCCCACGAGCTGCTGGTCAACAACCACACCGCGCTCAATGTCGGCCGCGCCCTCTCCTTCCACGCCCGCCTCAACTGGACCTCCCTGCTGCCCGCCTCCTTCAAGAAGAGCTA